>JAEPRB010000127.1:0-115686 GCA_016758965.1 Circinella minor | reverse complement strand
ATTTTTGATATAACGAGCAATGCAATACTTACGAGATAGCACTTATGTTTCTCGCACCGAAGCAGGAATCGATCATAACCCAAATTCTTTTCATCAAATCTGATTCGGTTTGGTACTTTCCACGAATATTATACAACAAAACGTCAATGGCACGAGAAACGGATGTATGTGCCCAGTACATATCAGGTTCATTAATTCGATGAAAACGATGTTTGTCATTCTCTTCCCAAAGCTCAGTTAAAGTTCGCTATTATGAGATCAAATTTAATTAATCGAGATGCTTTTATTTTGAAACGATAATATATGACTCTTTATATGCGTGAAAAAAAAAGTTACCAAGTTTTTATAATTATTCAAATAACTACTCATTTTGGTGGATAAATTAGCGATTACTGGCTTGTTGTATTCCTCTATTTCCACTAACTCTTCTTCTGTGAAGTAATCTCTTCAGACACAATCAGCAGGATCAAAAATCATGGAGAGGGCAGGACTAATAATGGATAATAATATGAGTTAATTAGTGTAAAATATAAAAAAATAAGCTATAGTTAACGAGTGAAAGAATAGAAAAAACTTACTGTTCATGGGTGCAATTCATAGCCAACTTTTTCATCTTCAACCCAACTACAGTTCCTGTAGATAATCTCCAAAAATTTTCATGGTTTAGAATTTCTGTAAACAGTTTATTAAATCTTATATGATCTTCCTCTGATATTTTTGTGGAGTTACTTCGGGTTGAGGTTGAGAGGGGAGTTTTGAATGGGTGTAATGTTGATGCTGGTGTTAATGCGACAGGTGTGGATGGTTGTGATGATGTTTTTTTGTGTTTGAAATAATCAGTCGACATGTGTCAAATTGATTGGGTCCCAGTTTGGCTTCGACTTTTCCTAGTGCGATCCAGAGTTAATCATTTATTAAAACTAAAGGTATAGGCGTGCTATCGAGTATATAGTATTGTTAAGAGGTCAAATTAGTAAAATTAAATAAAAAGTCTATATATATATATGTATATACCTTAAAGAAATTAAAGGAGCACGAAGGTTGAGAAAACCTTCTTGAATCTATATAGATGTCAATAAACATTTATATCAATATAAACATAAATATAATATATCTAACATATTATATATGTATGATATGTTATCATAAATATATATTTACCAATGTACCTTAGTAAATAATAATGAAGGAAAAAAGCCATCCCACCGTGTATCTTATGATACACATTATTCGTCAATATTAACAACGTCATCATGTTGTATTCCCCCCACAAAAAAAAAAAAATTATGAAATCGAATATCATTTTCAAGTGAAAGATACACTGAACAATATAACAATACTACAATACTACAATAAAAAAAAACGAGAGAGATATGAAAAGAAAAATAAGCATATTATAAAGAAAAATATTATACTGGTAATATCTCATACATCAATGTGTTTTATCAGATATGTCCATATAATAATATAAAACTGCTTACCAAGAAAAAGAAAAAGAATTCAGTTAACGAATGCTTGGGTAAAAACAACTCTGCATGCTACAATAGGATCCAATTTTTGTGAAGGCATAACGTCGCTTATAGTATTCGTATATAGCGCCTGGTGTTTACGGCATTCTCTCACCAAGACTAAAGAAATAACTAATATTACTATTTAGTATTAAAATGAAAAGATACAAAAATTTGTTTTTAATAAGCATACCAGCAGCAGCAGCAACCGACTACTTCACAAGCACACAACCCCTTTTCGATCAAGCAAACCCATGCTGTTGGAGACTAGATCTACATATGATCATCATATTGTCAATGGTCAATTTAGGGGGAAAAAAATCTTAAACTGTTACAACATTTTATAAAATACTTACTTTTCAGGATAATGAAAAAGGAATAAACATTATCAAAAATAAGAATGACGTGGCAAAGATATCCCCTTTGAATGTGATTTATTAAATGTGACTGAAAAAAATAAACCAAATAAAGGAAAATAAACTTATCCTTATTACTATATACTCAACAACCTCACGCGACCTGAAAATTAACCTCAATTTAATTTTTCCGTCTACTGGGGTTATCTTACCCATAGTGTTTTGAATATATATATATATATAAATTCTTATACCTTTAACGCACCGCAAGGAAACAACTACAAATTTAAAAGCCTTCTTATAAATTTTAACCCAAAACTATCCTACTACGTACGCGTTTGGAAAATAATTATACAGAGGCTCTACTTTTTTTTTGATTATATTATTAGTATAACCCCAAGCCTTAATGTTCAGACCACTTTTAGTTGACAACATTTTTCCAGTTCTCATATGGATTACGAAGCTACTCACTATTAGTACATAATTAAGATTATTATGCTGACTCTTTTATCCTTCTTGCATTTTACTCGTGAGCTACTCGATTGGTCATATACTAAAAGCGATGGACACACACACACCATACAACAAATAGTTGTTTTTCCAATTCGGTATTCTTGTTTGATTCATTATGTTATGATATTAGGAAAAAGCACATAAAAAAAGATAGCTTCGACCTACAATTATAGATGCTTAACTAGTCAATTTATGAGGGGAACCCCCATCTTTTGTTGATCATATTAAGAATTTACGTTATGGTAAATCATACTATAGAAGCGTGATCATAATAATCTATATTTAGTGGTATGATGTTTCAATTTTTTGGAGTTTAAACCCCGCTTTATTATCTGATATATAGAAAAAATCATCTAATCATATATGCTAATTCTTCTATGCAATGTATGCTTTTTTAATAAAAACATATATACCTTCTGTCAGGTTTGTGCCAATACATAGTCTAGCTATAAAATCTGATACCTATAACATCCTGCATATTTATAATAAAAATGAATCTCTGTTGGAGTACTCTCGTGAGGAGATACTCTATTTTTAAGATTCATGTTTATTTAAATTCTTCTTTAAAGATTTGTATACCCATATAGTCATAATTCACTCTAGTATATCTCTAGTATCATTCAATCCAATTGCATTCACAGTAGAGTTTATACGTAATACATTATACTTAAATAACCAGTATCTTCGATTGCTTCTTATAATACATTTTTTGTTCTCTGAAATCATGCTATTAAGAACCTAGTACATTCATGTTTCAATATAATGAATATAATCATTAGTTGGATCTATTTTACAATCTGCTATCCATTTTTTTTATGGTATAATGCATTTTCAAAGTATATGTTATGTTCTTTTAGAATATGCTTAATACTCTTAACCTTTTTCATCTTTGACTTTTTTCAAAGTAACATACATCTTCGGCACCTATATTATTCTTCATTATTAAGATTTTCATAAACTCATCTGTATAATACACTTTTCAATAACCCTGTTCGACTCCTGCTATAGTTTAATGTTTCAAAACCTTTTCTTCTCTGCTTAATTGTACTAAAAACTACAAACTTTGAAAGCCTAAAATGTTTTTTTCTTTATCAAAATTGAAAAAGTAAACCACGATATTTGTTCTTTCGATGTCAAAAAGTACTATTCTTGGGTTACATTGTTCAAATACAAGTGTATAAAAAATCCTCAGGCATTTAAAAAATTAAAACTTTTTGGCTATTTAAGATGAAATGCACCATACGTATTCAAAATATAATTATCGAGTAACTGTACTTACGAATCACGAACAAATGCTTATGTTTTGTATTGCATCAGGTTTGTATGCGTACGTACACGTATCTATACCGTCACCGCTCGCTATAACGATACCCCCCGTGAGACCAAAAGGGCATCGTTATACGTATCGAATAATCGTTATAACGAATTCTTGATCTGAGTTATACTGATCGCATAAAATCCTATCCATATGTACTTGACCTCACATGTATCTAATATGACTTGCAAAAATACTAAACTCTAGAACTTTATATTGTCCATACCATAAATAAGCTATAAAAATAAAGCAGTTCTTTTTTTTTCTTTCTACAGTTTTCTTTGTTAAATGTTCTTTGTCTTATTACTTCTAATTGAATTGCAACCACATGATCACATATAATTAATGCTGATCCCCTATAAGAAAAAAAATGCGAGCATCATATTATGATAAGCATCAAAAACCGTCTAGGTATTATTGTTTACAAATCCGTGCCAATTGACAAAGAAAAAGTTGGACAAGCATAATTGGGGAAAAAAGAAAACTATTTTTTATAAGAAGCAGAAGCAGAATATCACTTGCTTTCTTTTTTTTTTTTTGGAAAAGACGGTGTCTAAAGATAAATTTGATGTTCAAAATATTAACACTTGACAAAAATGTTTAAAACTAAAGTTAGAACATAAAAAAATGCCTAACAAACTAGTATTATTTCCTTTTTTAAAAATAAAGATATTATTTGTCTGCTCGATATAACGATATTTTTTTTCCAAAACCCTATCGGATATCGCTGTATAAAATTAACGATATTTCCCTGCTTAATCTGTCTTGGACCCCAAAACCCTATCGTTATATCGAAATATCGTTACATCGAATATCGTTATAGCGAGCGGTGACGGTAATTATTGATATATCATACACGTGGCCTAAATATTGAAATGAAAAGTGATTGTATCCTTTTTTTCTTTGAAACCACATTAAAGTGATGACATTGAGCCGTTTTGTGATTTTTTAGTTCATTCAAAATGATAGAACGTATAAGATTGAAATAGTAACAATAGACAAGTCTTTGTTACAGTATATGCATTATTTATATCCGCTACATACCACTTGTACTAGCTTTAATGATATCTGAGATAACTACATCATTGTGATATAAAAGCTCATCTTTAGGTCTCAACTCTATCAAAAGTGGGAATCTCATTCATTTCTATAATGATAGGTATTTGGTAAGATATAATAAAAATTATCGTTATACGTACGTACGTATCCCGTGGATAAAAAGGAAGTAATGGTTTTGCGTTTAAGCTCTTCATTACTCATAGTCAAAAATTCGTCGTTTTTACTAAAGTTCAGAAAGGACGGTAGTTTTATTAAGATTCTACTTTTTTGACCAATTTGCATGAAATTATAAACAGCAGAGGTTTTTTGACGCTTGCTAAGAGGCTGTTACGTATTTTGTTTTTTTTATGGAAACCAGTAATGTAATTCGATCAGAAGTAATATGTAGGATGATAAGGCATATTTTACAAAGAAAATTGTGCAAAGAAATAAAGAAATATCTTATCATCGTTATATTGTATATATCTCGCTAGTTTATGAGTACAAAAAATACAATGTTTCAGAGATTTATTTATTTTTTCTTTTGCAGAAATGATGAATACGTACAAAATAAGTAGTATTTTATTCGTTATATCGAGCGGTTACCGTAAAGTAACGGCAAAAGATAGATATATGCAGCTAATGTTGATAATGCTACTACTAAATACTGTATGTATCTAAACACTTATTTCATAACGTCCGTAAGGCGAAAATACGGAGTCATTCCTAGATAATACATCTTTACATTTCGTTGACATACGAGAGGCTTGAATTAATCAGTCTGCTTTTTTTTAAACGGCTTTCTGATTCCGACTCCGTTATAAGCTGGGTCATACTTTTTCGGTTTTGTATACCTGCCAACAACAGTGAATACTGTAGCAATAATTTAGGTAAGATGAATAGTTATGAATCTTATTAAAGTTCTACTTGAAAACTGGTAAAAAAATTATTTTAATCAAAAGCTTATACTAGATGGTTATTGATTGTCAAATATTATTTGTTATAGATCAGATAATTCGACGCATATACGAAAGATTAAGTATCAACGATGTTGTAACTACCTTTTTTGCACTGTAATAATTAACGTTGTTGATCCGTTTTAGTTTTGAAAGCATTCGTAAATTTTTAAGGTTAGTTCGTGTCTTTGTTCGTCTACTTTTTAATGTTACTATATTTCATTTCGGAGGGTGCCCCTTGGACCATACTTGGATAGTGTGCCCGAGTGTGAGTAGATGATACCTGGTTGGGGCTCATGCCACATACTTCCAGCGTCCCTCTCTAGTTGCGCGTATGTACTTTTGATGTTGCTCTGTTTCATTTTGGAGGGTGCCCCTTGGACCATACTTGGATAGTGTGCCCGAGTGTGAGTAGATGATACCTGGTTGGGGCTCATGCCACATACTTCCAGCGTCCCTCTCTAGTTGCGCGTATGTTATTATTATTTTTTCTTTTTCTTATTTTACAAAGTTATTTATTGAAGGATAAACGGAGGATACTACCCCTAATTTTGACTATATAACCGTAAAACTGGATAGTACTACGAAAGAGATGTGGTGTGTTTTATTGTCTTTCATGTGCTCATCCAGCTTTACCTGTATTGTAGGTATGATGTGAGCATAGTGAAATACAAGTGTAATTTTTTGGAACTTAAAAATTAAATTCCTGGATTTCTAAATATGTAAGTTTCGTTTAGAAGAGCAAGGTTGACGAATGTTTGAGCTTATCTGATAGTCCAATTTATCTGCGTAGTCAGTTATCGAAAAAAAAATGTATCAAAGAATCTGAAACTTTTTAATTTTTTTGAATGAACTCTTGTAATTTTGAAGATACGTATGTGATAGTAGAGATATAAATGATGGGTAATAATGATTAAAATATGCAAAAAGTTATATGTACAAGTTAGAAAACGGAAATTAAGACAATAAAGAGTAGAAGTGGTCAGAATATAAGCTATGAGATTGCTTCTTCTACTGAATCGATGTTGTTGAATTTTCTTTTTTTTGATGATTGGGTTTTTTCAAGCGGGATGAATGAAGGGGGTAAAATTGTTAGATGTCGTGATCCATAAGTGGGACTTTCATTACTATCATTTAAAAGCTCGTTCACATCATTCATCACCATCTTGGCATCATAGATCACGGATAATATGTTTGTTATACTTTTATAGAAATCGGAGGCGCAGGTGGGGTAATGGAAAAAACTTGGGGGTCGGTTTACACGAGCAACATAACCTTTAGGACAGTCCATTAGTAAAGGTAGCATGTTAAGACCTGACAATCATATAAATCAGTAAGCATCTTTTACTTATCTTCCAGTTATTTGGTTACTTTAGGATTATGAAATAAGCTTACCAGAAATTACAAAACCACACGTTTTCAACTGATGTACGTGGGACGGGTATTGGTTAGCCAAAACATATAACATATCTTTTAAAGTTTTCGGAATTTTCATTCCTGACTCATAAAGTGTTTTGGTATTGTTAATATCTGTGTTTTTTCCTGCTTCACATGTTCCAAATTCGAAGAATTTTGTGGTGAAGAGGATATCTGTTTTGGTACCAATTTTTTGCCTTGACATGGAATTTAAACCAGCTAATGAGCGATCAAAATTCACTCGTGTTGTTGTTGCTTTGGAAACAGATTCCCCACTAAATAAATATAGAAGTATAAATCAAACGATATGTTAAATTCCACCTTTAATTTTTGATATAATGAGCAACCCAATACTTACGAAATAGCACTTATGTTTCCCGCATCAAAGCAGGAATCGATCATGACCCAAATTCTTTTCATCAAGTCTGATTCAGTTTGGTACTTCTCATGAATATTATACAACAAAACGTCAATGGCACGAGATACAGATGTGTGAGCCCAGTACATATCAGGTTCATTAATTCGATGAAAATGGTGTTTGTCATTCTCTTCCCAAAGCTCAGTTAAAGTTCGCTATTATGAGATCAAATTTAATTAGTTGAGATGCTTTTATTTTGAAACGATAATACATTTCTCTTTATATGCATGATAGAAAAGTTACCAAGTTTTTATAATTTTTCAAATAACTACTCATTTCGGTGGATAAGTTAGCGATTACTGGCTTGTTATGTTCCTCTATTTCTACTAACTCTTCTTCTGTAAAGTAATTTTTCCAAACACAATCAGCAGGATCAAAAATCATGGAGAGGCAAGGGCTAATAATGGATAATAATATGTGGTAAACAGAGTGTGAAATATAAGAAAATAAGCTATAATTAACGAGTGAAAGAATAGAAAAAGCTTACTGTTCGTGGGTGCAATTCATAGCCAACTCCTTCATCTTCAACTCAACTACAGTTCCTGTAGATAATCTCCAAAAGTTTTTAGGATTTAGAGTTTCTGTAAACATTTTATTAAATTTTATACGATCTTCCTCTGATAATTTGGCGGAGTTACTTGATGTTGAGGTTGAGGTTGCATTTGAGAGGGGGCGGGCTGTTGATGTTGATGTTGACGTTGTTGTGGTAGGTGTGGATCGTTTTAGTGGTGTTTTTTTCTTTCCAAATAATCGATCAACATATTCCAAACTAATGGGGTCCCAATTTGGTTTTGACTTTTCCTAGAGTGGTTCAAAGTTAATTATTTATGAAAACTGAAAGTGTAGATGAAACTTTTTCTTTGAACAGGCTGATATTTTTTCAGTCCGCTAATGAGAAGCAGTTTACGTCGGGTTAAGTGAATTCCCCACTTAGTATTAGATGTGCATCAATCAAAAATTTAGATGACATATAAAAAACCTCAAGTGTCATCATTTTGACGCGACATTCAAAGAGAAACACAGAAATTTGACAATAGTTACATACCACACTTATATTGTTACTTTTAGCTATTTTAAAAAAAATTGAGGACCAGCGGGTTTTGTAGTCTTCTCCCAGAATTAAATTGTCGATAATAAAGTCGCGTTTCTCAGCAACGAATTTTTGTAGGGTCAATGGATGATTCTTTGAATCGGTAATGTATTTTTCCACCACTATGAAATAAAACATTAGTACTATATATTTCTCTTTAATACTTTAAAACATATTGCTATGGAAATAATTATACCTTGTTCAGGAGTTACTGTGGTTGTCATGGCTGCGGAAGTTGACATGGGGATAAAAACTGCGGAAAGAGAGGGAAGTTCATATCATACGACGGCACGCGAAAGTCATACCATTCTGCGGTCATCCCCCATGACTGCCCTTAATATGGCTCCGCTGTCTTTGGTTGTGCCATTGATCCTCCTGCACTATCTTGTATAGCTTCTATGTTTGAACTTACCACATTATATAACTCAAAAAAAGACGTTAAACATGTAGTTATACTTTCTTTAATTAACTTCTGATACCTGCTTGATAATATAATATGAGAACTTCGTAATGATGAGATTATACATGTATATAGCTTATATTATTCTTATTCACTAATAATACCTTTAACTTAAATCTTATTCACCTAAATAAGTACTACATCTGATTTAAAGAAGTACACAATAGATGTTACTTTGATATATCCTAGAATGTTACGATTCTAAATATAATTTGAAAGCCCCTTATGTATCTAAAAATATAATACACCTTGCCTTATTTACTTTTTTTCTTTTTTAAGAGTTATATATTGTGCATATTTTATGCATTGTTTTTACTGCAAACTAGCTGTCCTGTCTAGTTTTTCTCTACTTAATTAGACTCCTGGTCCTCGCTCCAGCTCATTAACGGTCGCCATCGCAAGGGGTTTGCCTTTGTTCCCAAAGTAGGACATCGCGCGCCGGGTTGTAACTTTTTTGCTCATGGCTATATACTAATTTTTTGAGTGATTACTAGAGTGTATTTCACCAATAACCACCCAAAATCTCAATTTAGTCTTTGCAAATATCGCTTCCATATATAGTAAGCAAAAAGTTTATTGTGTGACTCGAAATTGAGGAAAAAAGATGACAGAAGTAAAAATGATTTAATCATGAATGCCAATATGACAATGTGAAGCATATTTACATGAAGAAAACTTTCCTACCAAGTCAAAAGCATCATCAATGAGAACTTGAATGAATAAGCATCTATAAAATGTCAAGCTTTGCTAAAATTTCGACGAATTGTAGTTGGTGTCTCATTAATAGGCGATACAAAATGCAAGAAACCTGGTAAATTTTTCTCTGAGAGCTCGGAATAAGCAATTACAGCTCACTCGTGCTATACGTTATGCTGCACCCTAGTTCCTTTCAATCCAGTTACACTCACAGCAAAATTTAGGGTATAATTCAAATATATGCCCTGCATCCTCTATAGTTTTACAAAGTGCTATCTTCTGTTCATGGAATTTAGGTCGAGAAGCAGAAAGATGTTTTACACAGCACTTGTTATCATTTGCTGCATCTCCTGTTCTTGTTGGTTCTCTTTAGGAATTGGCAAGAAAAAAGCTATAATTTTTTTTAATCCTTGGCTGCTTTTTCGCTCATCATTGGCTTTTATTCCGGGATCTGTGACATTGTTATGGCGTTCAGGATCAAAATGAACATTGCCATTTTTATGCAGTGTGTTTACATTTACTTAAATTAAGCATAAGGAGAAGATATAGACCGTATTACTGGGCCTTAGAGATGCCTAGTAACCATTTGTTTCAGCATCAGCGTAACTCCACAGAAACGTTTGTGTACCATGACGGAGCTACATTAATCCGATTGTTTCAATATTGTCCCCTCTCTGCTAAAATCCAGCTTTACTGACCAACTTTGACAACTTTCAGCGTCAAGACAACTTCTTTTTTTTAGACGTTAACCCATAATAAATGTTTTAAATATGCATAAAGTTATATGTTATCGATTAAAAAATGAAAAAATTATTTTGTGTGTCTCTGGAAATCTTTAAGGTTGGGTCAAATTTTGGGTGGTTATTGGTGAAATACACTCTGCATATAAGTTATACGTATCACATAATAATAATAATAATAATAATAACAGACCTAATTATAATCTCATAGAGTAATACAGTCATGTTTGTAGTCTCCTGTGGAAGAGATCTAAAATTAGATCCAAGTATTTTTTAAAACTTGTTGAATGTAACTGGTTGAAAAGCAAAATAATTTTATATTTATTGAGAAAAAACATAGTCTATGGTTGAGTTTCTGTGCGGATCGACAGATATAAAACATACAGTAGTTCTTCGTCAAACCAGTACTCGTTAAACCGGTATTTTGCTAAACCGGTAGAATCTCTCAAATATTTTTTATATACTTAGTAAAATACCGGTGATTCGAATAACCGGTATCCGGCGAACTTGTTCCAACATTTACCGGATTTATAATAATAGTATTATTTTTATTATGTATATTATTACTCTTTTGTTTAGTAAAATCAATAATACGATCTTCTTTAAACATCATCTCTGCTCTTTTATTTGTTTTCGATTGGTTGGTTAATTCGTTTTCGCAGCGGATAAACATGTCTACTTTTCCTTGTCGTCAAGAGAAAGCCTATCAATATATTGTTGATAATAGTGCCTCGTTTTCACTATATCTTCTTTTCTTCTCCGTACACTTCCTCAACTTCTTTGGTACTAGCTCATTATTATCAAACATGTAATTATGCTGTTGGGACAATTCATTACTATGCATTTATTCAGCTGCTGACCATGGTCCATATTATCATACTACAGTACACATTTTGCTGTAAATCTATTATTGATCCAGTTACTGATTCATTGACAATACTCGCTCGAAGGTATGTCTATAGTAGCAAGACTATATTAAGCAATCTGCAAATGTCCTTATTTACCCTCTACTTCTCTCCCCTCACCTTTTTTTAAACTTCAAATATTCAGCTACGTATGTGAATGAAAGATAGTTCACGTGTAGTAAAGTTAATTGTAGAGACTTTATCAAAAAGAAAAGTACATGACATCAGAATCATAGCACAGTGTTTAATGTAAAAGAAGAAGAAGAAAAAGGTATTATAGATGAAAATTTTTATTTTCACTGGAGGATTATATACAAAAAGAGACCACAAGTTTTTTTTTTTTTTCCCAAAAGAAAAAATTATATTTTTTGATAAAGTCGCTACACTTAACTTTACTACGCGTGAACTATCTTTCAATCGCGTAGTTGGATATGTTGTATGAAAAGTTTTAAAAAAATATGGGGGAGAGAAGCTTAAATGTAGGGTAAATAGGGGCATTTCTCACATACTGTATTGAGAGTACCATTTTAATGAGAAACTACTGTAACTTTAATCAATTATCCAAAAAGTGGATATATTAATCCTTTATTATTAAATTGAGTAATTTCTTCAATCTCTGCCAAAATTGGTCATATGTACCTACTTTTTTTTTCGGACAGTCACTTTTTCATTTACAAGAAAAGGTGATCTGGCGATTGCAGAAAATTTTCGTCTAATTTATAGTTGGGTACCTTTAATTTTGCTACTTTTTTGCAGTAGTAGTCGGACAACACTGGAAAATGTCTGCACAACTGACCGGATTTACCGAACATTACTAACTATAAAAGGTGCTTTGCGCTACTGCTTGCGGTAGTTTGCAGTCTACTTTGCGGTAGTTGCTTGCAGTAATGATTTCTATAAATTATATATTACACTTGTTTTTATATAGTATTATTGCAGTATTTTTTTAAAAAGTTATGGAATCATAAATTTATGAATAATATACATTTAATAAATCAAGAGCTTAATATTTAATATTAATCTCTTGAATTTTGACCTTTATCTATGAAGTTACTTTTTTGAAAAATACTATCCAGCTATATACTAAAAAAAGAAAGTGACACATAACCACTAAAATTTTTAGAAATAACCCCGCCTTTTTTTTATGCTATTGTGATATGCTCACCAGCTTTAAGGCTCTTATTATTATCAAATTAACTAGCTTCTAGAAAACACACACACAAATATAGTTTCTTCTTATGTTTTAGAATCCCATTTATTAAAGAGGAAATATTATTATACAAAAGGAGAAACATGAGAAAAGAAGTCCGGTATCAATGATCTGATATAATTAATTAAAATCAAAGGTTCAAATGGCTTAATAGGTAGAGCGTTTGCATAATTCATTAAATGATTGAATCCAGTAAAAAGAAAGGTTTTGCTTCAAGACTTTAATTTTTTTATGCAACTTTATATATTGAGTTTCTTTTTCATCATATATAGCAACATAATTCTTTATTTAATTAATAATGTGATATTAGTAATGTCAGTATTGTACTGTATACTGCTCCATATATGTATTTAAGGCAATAATATAGTGACTCTAGAACTTATAACTTGTGAATTTAAATGTATCAAAAGATTAATTTAAATATGTTTTAAAACAAATTGGGAACAACAAAATAACATATATAATGTATGGTGCATACATTTTAGAACCTAAATTTTCTTAGTAAATGTTTCAATTTCATTTTATTTTAACATCCGCCATTGTACTCACTTTTTATTGGTAGAATAGTTGATTAAGGAGGGGGAGATCTCTTTTGGGATAAGGATATAGTAGACCAAAAAAAATTATATATATGTTTTTTTCAGAGAAATATAGTACCTACATATAGTGTCCATCCTCAATGTTTCAATTTGGACTTGATCATAGGCCCTCTCCAGCCAAAATGGTATGCTACATCCCAACTTTAGAAGTTTATAAAAAAATATTTTTAGTTAAGATTACAAAAACTAATCCATTAGTTTTATTTTTAATAGCTGTGTCTTTCATTTCAATGGTTTAATTTGTGTTTTGATCGCGTTTACATTTATTTATAACCATTTCAAATTAAACAAAAAATCATTTAGGTTCTAAAGTGTATGCACCATACTATTTAAAATCAAGCTATTTTAGACCAAGACAATAGCAAAGAAACATTCAATATAGTTATTATTACTGGCCAAAAAAAGGGCTCAAATTTAATGATCGAAAATGACGAGAAACAGTTGATAGAAATTATTTTTTCTTTAGCACATGTAAACTAGTACAGCAAGAATAGTACTGCAAAAATGATTTAATACTGCAAACTACTGCAAACTACCGCAAGCAGTACCGTAAATCCGGTCAGTTGTGCAGACATTTTCCAGTGTTGTCCGACTACTACTGCAAAAAAGTACTGCATTTGCAGTACTGCAAAATTACCCAAGTCATTTATAGTTTACTGTAACTCATGTACTTTGGAAGCTATGCATTTGAATAAGCCTTACTACCAAAATTGCTTACAGCTATCAACATCCTTGATATTTTTCAAGGAGGCTTTTGAGAGCATCGAGAAACTCTTGACCAGGCTTTTGCTCTTAATATGCTGGTACGTACACCGATACAAAAACCTATACAATGAACTTTCTATACAATTATATATAGACACTAGTGATGCTTATGAACTTATGATTTTGTAGATCGCGATACTATCATATAGTGAACGTTGCAGAAAAATCTGCCGAACGTTCTGACTCATACAGTTTGGCATCTGGTTTGTGGTGAACCACCATAATAACACATATATTCCATACATTCATGAATAAAATCGGTCAAACATCATTCCATCAAGAATAAAAGATGTATAACCAATTAAACACTATTATTTATTTTGATTCGTTCTTATTATTAATCCGGATAAAAAAGGAACATCAAAGAAAGAATGAGATTAGTAACAACTGTCATAAACAGTTTCAGAGAACGATCTATAATTAATATTTATAATACAGAGGATCCTCGTTAATTTCACACCCGTTAATCTTCACACCTCATTAACTTCACCAAAAATCAAGGAATGGTAAAATAACATAAGAAAATTTTCACATCCCCCTTTATTTCACTCTCACAGCACCTACCGGCATTGAATCCTTGACGGATAAATTAAAAAAAAATTATTTATGTGATAAGTATAAGGATCGCAATTAAATTATCATACAGGATAAGTTGCTTTTTTATTACGCCACTTTTATGTTTATTTTCTTCTTGTTTTTCCTCTTTAAGCCTTTGGATATTGCACTAATATCAGGTGCCATTAACAAGTCGAACTCATTTTTAGCCCATAGTGCTAATGATCAGTTTGTCATGGTTTGTGGGCTAAGTTTTTTCTTCTCAGCCCGAATACTATACTGTTCAGCTGTCAATCCAGCGTTAGATTTGGTTACTTTCATCCTGTTTTGGTATATATAGAGCAAAAATATAGAGAGATTGGAAAAAAAAATGAAAAAATGGTGTTATATAAAAAATAAACTATCTCTCCATCTCTTGGGACTATATACAATATAGCTTTTCTTTTTCGGGAAAAAAAAGTTATAATACATAGACATCCTCAAATAAGAAAAAGAAGTAGTTACAAAAATTTATTAAGAACAAGCACATAGAAATAATTTATTAATTAATACGTATTTTGATACATTAAACAAAGATACACAGTAGTGAGCTGAAGTATTCATTCTTTGAAAAAATTTCATAGTGTCCGTTAATTTTCACACCCCCTTATTTTCACAAAAAAAATTGAAAATGGCTCTATGAAATTAACGGGGATCCTCTGTAGAACAAATATAATAGGTCCTCTCATCCATTCGTATAAAACATAGTTTAGCCATAATCGGATAAAATAAGATAGTTACGTACGTACATAATTTATAAAAGATATAAAAGAGTAGTTATTTTATTTCAGGAATAAACAGATTCTCAACTACATTTACTTTAATCCCATCTTTCTATTTTTTACTACTCGCATTTATCTCATGGTTGATGATGTACATATTATCACTATTCTGAAAAGTTACTATTCTCGTTACATCTATCCAAAAAAAGAAAGATTATAATATAAAAATTTATTCTTATTCTATTACAACTTTATACCGTCTTTACTAATACACTTTCTAACAGCTAAGCATTAACATGCTAGTACATTGTTGCCACAACCTATCAAAACTGTCGTCAACTATTTAAGCTGGAACCACAAAGCATCAGTTTCAGAACAGCGATATAAAGGTGACTTCATTGGCCGTCCTGAAAAAAAGGTCGCCCAGATGCCAGCACAAAACAATTATATCATGCTTATTATACACAGATGATGTGTACTCTTAGGCTATTTCATATAGCAGAGCGACATACCCTCGAACATGGTTGTGGGTGGCATCCAGAAAAATGTGGTATTATTGAACCACCAACAACTTTAAATCGAGAGTAAACTACCCTGTAATGTTAACATATTAAGTATTGTTTTCTGCTTATTATCCATATAGTAAATCTCTACTAAAGTCCCACATTTCCAGTACCTTGGTATATAATTTGACCACAATGACATTAGTTCTAATTAACTTATCAACCAACGCGTTGGCGAAACAATAGATAACACGTCACAAAAACTGCCCACCAGATGAGTGTGGATTTCTAAACTATTTGAACCACACAGTTCCATTTAATGCCAACGAGGGGCACAATTTGTCATAATTGGCCGGATGGGATACAAGAGTCAAATACGTCAATCATCGCCATTTCTGCATTTTATGTACATCCATCAACTAGGTCAATCGTAAATGATATCTTTCTTTGACTAAAAAGGAATCAAATATTCTACGTACGTATACCACTGTATATATGAAATTTGCTCATGGTTACGTCTAACAAGCTACGTACTTACTAAACAGAATACGTAAGATGAATTTTATCTCGTCTGATTTTACTGTTTTTATTTCCTGTCATTGTTAACAACATGACCAATCTATGATAGCCATCATTCGAAAGGCAGTTATATCAGAATTGGAATATCGACCAGTCCGTGATAGCTGTACAGATCATTTTGCAGAGCTGCACCCACGAACACCATCACCCTACCTTGAAAAAACGGTTTTTACAGAATTACAACATAGATCAACGAAATTTTGATGATAGCTTACTATTTTTAAACACGATTGAGCGTGGTATTTTCTGGGAGAAATTTTTTTTTTCTCATCTTTCCCCTTTTTTTTCGTTTGTTTCTCAAAACTATGTTTTCATTGAACACTTCTTATATATGAAATGCTTTTTAATTTGTTTTCGAATAATTTTGGACAAGTTAGAAAATGTATTAAATGTATAATAAAGCTCATATTGGTAAACTAAGCAGTATATATAAAATTGTGAGCCACGGGAGGGGCTATACTCTAATTCATTTTCTATATTGGATGACATGGGAGGAGTGAAGTACCATTGAATATATAAATGATCATAAAGAAAAACAGCGTCTTTTAAATATTTGATAAATCATGTTGCCATGGTGTTATATCAATCGAAATTAATAAAATAAAAGAGACCAACAGTAATAAGTCAACGAGACCCAAAAGAACAATAATTGAACTGAAGTTTATTAAATAAAATATTATCACTATTTATATTAAATCCTAATCAATGGCCGGGTACGTATATCAATATGCGTGTACGTATGAAACAATGGTAGTCTTTCGATTTGTTAATGACGATGAATAATAACAATGGTATATGTGAACATTATATCCTATACGTTTTGCCGTTGATAAAATAATATATCAACGCAGCTGTCAAATAGTATCAATAAAAAATTACAACACACCGTGAGATACCAAAATGTCAGTGAAACATCTTTGAACTATGCTGTACATATTTAAATATATAATATTAAATGACTATTATTATGAAGCCATTGTACGTTGGATACAACACATGGATTTACATATTTTGTAATTAATTGGGAATATCATAATATTCGTTCATAGGTTATAGTGTAAAAATAATTTATTACGAAAGGAGTGGATGCTTGATATACAAAAAATAATTACATATACAATTTTTCTATTTTTACGACTATCAGGAATTTTCTTGTTAAAGCTTCAAGTCCTATTGTGCTTATAAATATGTTCTGTCTTCTTCATTTCTACCAATTAGCTTTCCCTCATACATGATTGAACTAAAATCGTTCTTTCTCTAGTATAATAATTGTCCATGATGACGATAATAAGGATAAATTTAAATGAATCATTCTCTTAGTTATTCCCTAGCATTTGATGAATGTTATTAGTATTATTCTTCTTGAGTGTATGTATCAAAATAAACTTAAAAAGTAACAGTTTTATAGTACCCGTAAGACATGGTTATGTATTAATAACATTAATACAGTCCAAACTAGTTAGCGAGCACCAGAACTCTTTATTATTGTATCCTTGGCTTTTTGACACACGGAAAACTTGTTTTAGTTCCTCACATTACTAACGAGTATAATTGGCGTTGAAATGCAAAAAGCTAGAGTTTTTGGCGACAAGATCTTTTCCTTTCGACGCTTATTGAGACCTGTTATTCATATAAATCAGTAAGCATCTTTCACTCATCTTCCAGTTATTTGGTTACTATAGAATTAAGAAATAAGCTTACCAAAAATCACGAAGCCACACATTTTTAACTGATGTACGTAGGACGGGTATTGAGCCAAAACATATAACATATCTTTTAGAGTTTTCGGAATTTTCATTCCTGACTCATATAGTGTTTTGGTATTGTTAATGTCTGTTTTTCCTGCTTCACATGTTCCAAAGTCAAAGAATTTTGTGGTGAAGAGGATGTCTGTTTTGGTACCGATTTTTTGTCTTGACATGGAATTTAAACTAGCTAATGAGCGATCAAAATTTACTCGTGTTGCTGTTGCCTTGAAAACACATTCCCCACTAAATAAATATAAAAGTATAGACTAAACAATATGTTAATATATCATCCTCAATTTTTGATATAACGAGCAATGCAATACTTACGAGATAGCACTTATGTTTCTCGCACCGAAGCAGGAATCGATCATAACCCAAATTCTTTTCATCAAATCTGATTCGGTTTGGTACTTTCCACGAATGCGACACAACAAAACGTCAATGGCACGAGAAACGGATGTGTGTGCCCAGTACATATCAGGTTCATTAATTCGATGAAAACGATGTTTGTCATTCTCTTCCCAAAGCTCAGTTAAAGTTCGCTATTATGAGATCAAATTTAATTAATCGAGATGCTTTTATTTTGAAACGATAATATATGACTCTTTATATGCATGAAAAAAAAAGTTACCAAGTTTTTATAATTATTCAAATAACTACTCATTTTGGTGGATAAATTAGCGATTACTGGCTTGTTGTATTCCTCTATTTCCACTAACTCTTCTTCTGTGAAGTAATCTCTTCAGACACAATCAGCAGGATCAAAAATCATGGAGAGGGCAGGACTAATAATGGATAATAATATGAGTTAATTAGTGTAAAAAAGCAAGTGAAAGGATAAAAAAAAAACTTGTTGCGTATGATGTATTATATTACTGGCAGTTGAGGGCGGCGTTATGTTTCTGGAATTTTTATTTTTATTTTTGAAAGGAACGAGTGACGTATATACCAAACAGAAGGATCTCTCATAGTGCAGTCCAATCATTTTAACGCGACATTCGAGGAAAAGACAGATATTAAAATATTTGACAATAGTTACACACCATACTTATATTTTTACCTTTAGCTATTTTACTAAGTATCGCACAAAACAAATTTATATAGCTAAAGTTATAAAAAAACACGTTAAATCATATCTTTACGTCAATTACTCAGTGATAAGTAATCGCAACGACTTCAGTACTAGTTAGAATGTAAACGTCAGACTTATGTAACTTTGTTCCTAACGTTTGTACACTACTGTCTATTTAAACTTATTCTATATATTGATTAGACTCTACTCCAAAACAGCATTTAAGATAAGAATGTGAGTAACTTTATTTATGTTGAGAATGGTATATTAAAAAATGCAGTGTGTGATAATGATATATTAATAGATAATGAAGAATAAATAAAAAACATGATATGGCTGGAAGGGATAAAACTTTTAGGACAGATAGAATCACCTGATTCATGATATGATTACTATTGTAAACGACAAACAGTGGTAACCATTGAAGACCAAGCATCCATAAAATACTACCCACAATAAAATCATTTTTTTTTTCATATTATATGTTGATGAGCTAAAATCTGTTTTAACCAAGTAAAATTAAACCATTGGTGATCGCTATGACGTGCTTCATACACTACAACGAAACTATATAATTCTTGAATTTGACGTTCCCTACAACCACCTACGGACATTTTATGTTGTTGTAAAAATAATATTGGATAGAATGATATAGGCGATAGTTTGAAAATACTTGGCCACAAATTCATCTAAATAGCAAGAAAAAAACAGCGACATGAATATATAGCTCTTGTTTTCCATTCATTTGATATGATATTAAATTTATTACTGTACATAAAACAAAAGCCCTGTACACCCCTTTCATTCATTTTTTACCTGTTAGATCTAAGACAGCTTCAAAAGCTTCATCCAGTTCATCACGTACTTTTACATCTACGTAATAAACATGATACCACAAATTTCCAAAAGCCTTTACCTAATAATTGTTGAAATAATTAAGACTCGTGCGATGTTCAAAGAAAAACACAAATATTAAAATATTAACAATAGTTACATACCACACTTATATTGTTACTTTTAGCCATTTTTTTTTTTTAAAAAAAAAGGACGACCAGCAGGTTTTGTAGTCGTCAATGGGTGATTCTTTGAATCTGTAATGTATTCTTCCATTACTATTAAATAAAACATTAGTACTATATACTTTTCTTTAATACTTTAAAACATGTTCTACGAAAACAATTATACCTTCCACAAGAGCTGCGGAATTTGACATGGGAACAATATGAATTGCGAAAAGAGAGGTACAGGATTTTGCTTTCAATCACACCTACGCGCAGAGTTTTCTTCAAGTAAGTTATTTTTTACACGCGCTCTTTTGGATCTTAGCCAAAGGGCATGAAAATTTGAACTACTGGAACACCATTTTCGCTACTGGAGGTTGCGGTTTTTATCTTTCATGAAAGAGCTTTACGTATCAGTAGTTGAAATTTTCGTACTTTTTTGCTAAGATTCAAAGACCGCGTACCATAAGGAAAGTTAAAATCCTGCAAGTTCGTATGACACTAAAGACAACTCAGCTGAATTTTTCTTGGTTAACAAACCAGGCAATCAATCAGTAGAGAGACCGTTTGAGAACCAGCAAGTAATTTCGTACCCTTGTATATATAATATAATACTTGTACAATATCTTTTTTTAAAAATTTATCTTGTGCTTTGATAAGTTGAATAAGTTATGTCATTGTCATTATACTACTGAAAATTACTCAAAACGAAACAAAAGCACTGTTTTTTTTAACTTCATTATATGTTATAAATAAAGTATTATTTATGCAAACGTACAACTTCGAGGGCAGGGTAGTAACGAAGGATTAATAGCTCGATCAAACACAGTGAAATAAAATAAACACAGTCATAAGGGGATCGCCCTACGTACCGCAGGATGTCACGACTTTTAGTACATACGTACCTGCCAATAGACTATCTAAATCAGCTGAAGTTAAAATTGGACAAATGCATGAATATAAAGATAAGCTTACATCTTTACCGCGGAAAACCTTCTATATTGGCTTTTTTTCGTATTTTAAGTGCTTCAATGTCTTTATCATATTTTCATAATAAAAAATTTAACATCAAGGCTTTTACGTACTATGATAAAAAGATAGTTATCCTGCAATTAATTATTTCACGCTCGATGCACTACGTAAGATTCACAACCAAAATGATTGTTATTAAAAAAGGACTATGTCGTAATGAAGCGTGGAGTGCGAAATTAGTGGTAATTAAAAACAAATTTCATCCTCCAGCAACTAACACTAGCAATGATAGCAATGCCATTTTTGTATGAACAGAAGGAGCGCCATTATACTGCTAAAAGTAAGACTTTGGACTGTCGATTCACATTATAACCAAACAGTCATCCTTTTGGATCCCAACGACTCAGTCGGTGTTGTAGACTACATAGTTACGATCAAATATATAATCAATTGTAAATCCTGTCTCTGCTAGCTACGTATTTATATAAAAAAGTAAGAAATCTCGCTAACAATAGTAATAATCATTTTGGGCTGGTAAACTTTTCTTTCATCAAAATGGCATTATTTTTTATTTATATATCATTTCCCATTTTTGAAACATCTCTAAAAAGAAAGATTATTTGGCCGGGAATACTTAATTCGAATGCAGTTCTAACGAAATATCCGTTTATCTGGAAAAAAAAAAGTCTTGCTGAAAATATAACCACTTCTAGAACTGCTCACACACATAAAAAAAAAAAAGTACAGTTTCTCTATGATAGTCACAAAAGGATAATTAGCCAAGCCTAACTAACTTACTGAGTATCACACAAAACAAAATTATATACAGTAGTTAAAGTCTAAAAACACGATCGCTAAAATAGCTTTACGTCAGTTAGTGATAAGTAATCGTAATGGATTCAGTACTAGTTAATATAAACATGTCAAGGAAGACGCATATAACTTTGCTACGGTTTTCACACCCATCTATTTTCCTTTTAATTGACATTAAAAATAGACAAACAATGTGAACACAAGCCAAAAAAATGAAAAAAAAAAAATAGAATTTAAACACAAAAAACTTCTTATAACTTTGATATAGCGCAGAGTAATCTTCAACAAAAAAGAGTATACTGAATTTACGTAGTTGGTTTTTCGCTGTTGCTAAGGCTGTTCTTTACCAAAATTTTATATGTTCAATTAAATAGTCAAAGTACGTACATAAAATATCAGTCTGATACGAATCAAAATTATGCGTGTATCAAAGTATAATTCATCGAGTGTCACTTTCAAGTTCTGACCTGCTAAATGGAAATTGATGTCACTCAAAATTTGAAAAAGCAAAAGTGTGCAGCCGCTACATAACATAAATTGCTTATTCCATTATATATTGGCTGATGTAACACACATTCTAATGATATCATTTCGCACAAATCTATTTACATACGCTATATACAGAATGATGCAAATATGTACATCAATGTATGAGTGATTCCTGCACAGGACCATACATAAGTAAATGTCTGGTTTATGACAGAGTCAGAATTTTATACACGTTGCGCACTATGTATTATTATACACAACATTAAAACAGGATGAAATAAAAATTATCTATAATGCAACATGAAAATAATAATCTAACGATCAACAGTACGTGAAGCATTAATAATTTGTATGTATAAAAGAGCTTATCTCTGATCTTAATACATATGTGGAAAAAAGCCAAACAATGTACTACATACGTATAATTTTATCATAGTATTTATGATTAAAAAATGATGAATACGTATGTTCTTAAACTAGTAAATCGGATAGTCTGTTATTTAAATCTTTATACGTAGGTAATAACACTAGAGGCGAATTCCTAATTTAAAGTGTATCACAAATAAAAAAGATCAGTCATATATGTATAAACAGCAGTACATGATATACTCATGATATTTTATTATATAAAAAACATCATTGATAAGCATAATAACTAAAAATCAAATACTGCATATTAATTATTTTTAACAGCAGTGTGTAGTTAAATACGTATATTATGAAAAAAAAAAAAAAAAAGAAAAATTGTTCAAAGCATGTACTAACAAACAAAAAGATATACCCACTCGATTTTAAAAATGATTAAGTTAAAAAGAATCTCATATTGTATAAGAGTGGCACATATAGTAAGTACCATATATAAATATTATTTATGTATGCTATCTTTACTTAATGCTACGTACGTCCTTCTGTACTAAAATCAAATATAATATCATGCGCAACGTTCTTTAACAATGTTGTATTATGTTTAGTATAACAGTACAGGTGTGACTGAAAAGATGGAGAATGGATAGTACGAAGATTGCTTCTAGTAAAAGATTACAAAGCCTGATGAAAATGTAATGTTGGCTTGGTATTTAACTTTGTCTACGTATGAATAAATCAAATATTTCATCATGACAGCTAAAGAACAAGTGAGTTGAGGCAAGTACCGGGTGAAGAGCAAAAAAAGGAGCAGTGGTCAAATTGGGAAAAGTATACAGTACTTCCAAATCTACTTAAACAAAAGAAAACCTGATGTTATCTTCATCCATTGGTAGTAGATAAAATACTATGCACAACACCTTTTTCCTGGTTTCCTTATTTAACAAATCATGTGTATAACTTATTAAATCTTATTGTTATTTATATAAAAAAAAAAAAACAAAGGTTCTGTATTGCTGTCGTTAATTATTAAGTAAGTAAAAACAGGAAAAAAAAAAGGGTAATTAAACGGGATTATATTTATTTTAATATTATTAATAATAAAAAAGAAATTTTATAAAAGAAATAAAGGATGATTTTAATCTACTGATTATTTTCTTTTTCACTCAAAAGATTATTCACTGTACTTATTGTTCATCATCCAATACATCTTCTTCATATTGGTCCTCTTCAAGGTATTCATCATCTTCTATTTAATTGAAAAAAACAAACAAACAAACAATAATAATTAGTTATCACCATAGAATAACACTTTTCTGATTTTCTCAAACCCTCCCCTCTCTTATGTATGTAATTAACTTACCCATCATTTCATCATCAATGGTAGCTTCTTGGTATTGTTGATATTCTGATACCAAATCATTCATATTGGATTCAGCTTCAGTGAATTCCATTTCATCCATACCTTCACTGGTGTACCAATGCAAGAAAGCCTTACGACGGAACATAGCAGTGAATTGTTCATTAACACGTTTGAACAAATCTTGGATAGCAGTGCTGTTACCAATAAAAGTACCAGACATCTTCAAACCAACAGGTGGGATATCACACAAGGATGATTTGACAGAGTTAGGAATCCATTCAACAAAATAAGAAGAGTTCTTTTGTTGAACAGCCAACATTTGGTTTTCAACTTCCTTAGTAGACAAGCGACCACGGAAAATGGTACCGACAGTCAAGTAACGACCATGACGAGGATCAGAAGCAGCCATCATGTTACGAGCATCGAACATTTGAGCAGTCAATTCAGGAACGCTCAAGTTGCGATATTGTTGAGAGTTGAAAGCGGTCAATGGAGCAACACCCACCATAAAGAAATGAAGACGGGGGAAAGGAACCATGTTGACACACAATTTACGTAAATCAGAGTTCAATTGACCAGGGAAACGCAAGGAGGTAGAAACACCAGACATAACAGCAGAAACCAATTGATTCAAATCACCATAACCGGGGTTAGCGAGCTTCAATGTACGGAAGCAAATATCGTATAAAGCTTCGTTATCAATACAGAAAGTAGCATCACAGTTTTCAACCAATTGATGAACGGAAAGAACAGCATTGTAAGGTTCAACAACGGTATCAGAGACCTTGGGTGATGGGACAACAGAGTAGGTACTCAAGATACGATCAGGGTATTCTTCACGGATCTTGGAAAGCAACAAAGAACCGAGACCCGAGCCAGTACCACCACCAATGGAATGAGCAAGTTGGAAACCTTGTAAACAGTCAGTGTTTTCACTTTCCTTGCGAATAACATCCAAAATGGATTCGACAAGTTCAGCACCTTCAGTGTAGTAACCCTTGGCCCACGAGTTACCAGCACCAGATTGAGCATGGACAAAGTTGTCAGGACGGTAAATCTTACCATAGGGACTGCTACGGATAGCATCCATGGTAGCAGGTTCAAGATCTACCAATACGGCTCTATTATATACATATATTTTTAGTCATTTTTATTTCATATTAATATATATATATATATATATAAAGATAAAGTATATTTATTTACCTTGGGACATATTTGCCTTGAGAACCTTCATTATAAAAGACATTGATACGTTCAAGTTGAAGTTCATTGTCACCAACATAGTTACCATTGCCATCGAGGCCATGTTCAGCACTGATGGTTTCCCAGAATTTTTGACCAATCTATTATTATTATTTTTTTGTTTAGTTCTCTGTTACGTAGTAATAAAAAAAAATACGTTTCAGAGGGCAGAAAAAAAAAGTATGTACCTGGTTACCACATTGGCCTGAAGAGAGAGAGAAAGAGAGAAAAACAAAATAAAAATATTTTTTGTTAGAAACCTTGAATCAAAAACCAAAAAAAAAAAACAAAAATATAAAAAAAAAAAACTTTTTTTCCAGTTTAATTTACCTGCTTGAACGTGAATAATTTCTCTCATGATAACGGTTTATAAATCTACGGATTAAGAAGAAAAAAAAAAAGGAGGAAAAAGAAGGCTTGATACGAAAATAAGGAAAAAGTTTTAGTAAACCAAATATTTTGAAACAAAAAAAAAAAAAAATTAAAAGTAACAACAAATAAACTCACATATAAGCTTTAAAAAGAAGGAATGACGCTTTCGGGAGATTAAAGAGGGAGGATTTTAGGAAGTTAGAAAAAAAAAAAAAGGTAAAGAGGTAAAGAAGTTGAAAAAATAAAAAAACTGACAAGGGAAATAAACAAGAATTTGGGTTACACACCACTAATAATAGGACCAAATTAAGAAGAATTGGTCGTGATTTCCTACAGAGGACAAGTTCACGCCCTATTCCCGATCAAAAAAAAAAAAAAAAAAATGAAGACAAATGAAATTTGTCAATAGTTGTAAAAAGTTAATAATAGATGTCATTCAACTACAAACTAAAATGTATCTATTCTCCAATAAAATTCAATATATAATCTCATCAAAAAATAAAAACACTTTTATCAATAATGGTTCGAACATAATAAAATTCATCATTTAGATAAATATAAAAGTTTAATAATCGAGGTCTGTGAATTTTATTTACCCAAATACATTGATTACTTTATTTTTTTAATGGTGCGGGCCTTAATATTACCACTCTTAGAATATATAAAAAAAAACCACTGTACTTTGTTTACAAGTTTTCTAACCAATTCATCCATTCATATGGTCAAATAAACTTTTGTTCAATTGTTGGGGTTGGCGATAAGAGATTAATATGTGTACCCTTAAAAAAAACAAGTTTACATTTTTGAAAGTGAATACTAACAAACAAACGTAGATAACTATAACCAGTATATATATAAAGGAGACCTAATAAGCTCAGTCGGATAAGTAAAAAAAAAAAAAAGCACTATTTCAAAACTTGAACCCCACGAACATCTTGTCGCCTTACCACGTTTTCCATCTTCCTCGTGTCATTTTATATTATACTAAACATGTCATATTACAAAAAGTGATTGACATTCGTCCATTATGACTGAGAATATAAAGATGTATTAGTCCACAAGATAGACGCACGGATGAAAATCACTTTTTCTGGCATTGCCACGTGGTTGGTGTGGTTACTTGTGGTACAAGAAGTGTTATGGAATAGTTTATATAAAAAAAAAAATTGGGTGTGGAAAAACCTGGGTTCGTTTCATTTTCATGTTTCATCATGAAAGAGAAAAAGAAAAACTTGATGTACCATGACTTTGGCTTAGTCTTGTGATGGTTTACTAACCATTTGTAATCAGAACTTGATTCAAATGAAAACAACAGATATCATTTTATACCAATAATTTTAGGACAAGAATAGATAACACTATATTCTGTGTTTTGTATGTTATGAAAAATTACACCACATAGTTTATTTATGGGTATCATTGATTTGGTTTTAATTCCAAACGTTGTAAATATGAAAATATTTAAACAAAAACATAAAAACATATAGACGACAATATATAATGACATGAATTATATTCGGGAACAAAAAGATTATATTGCAATATAACATACACACTCAAACATTCAGACACACACACACACACACACACACACCCATACATTTTTCCATCATTAATTTTTTTTTTTTAATAAAATTGCTTGTTTTATTTTTTCAAGTAACAAAAAAACACACACGCACTAGGATTTTTTTTTTGTTTATTCGTCATCTTCTTCATCGACAAGAGTCATGGCAATACGATCCAAATCACGTTGGCCATCTTGGGTAATTCTACGACCACTATTTTCAATAAGAAATAAAAAAAAATCGAGTCAGTATACATAGAATCGTTCATTTTAAAAGATTTCTCAACTCTTTTCTTTTCTTTTTTTTTTAATCAATAAAACTATATTTCTTACCCCTTCTTGTCAGCTTCCAAGACACCAATCTTTTCCAAAGATTGGAGAACCTTACGGTTAACGGAGCCAGAAGCATTGACGTGGTGGGAGGGACGGGAACCACGGTTAACGCGACCACCGTGAACCTTGTTCAAAGCACCAACACCAACGCTCTTGCGGATGTAGATGTGGCGAGCGACGGAAGCTATAATAATTATAATAGTTTGTTTGTTTATTTCATATTAGTTTATATATTTAACATATCACATAGTAAAGTAGGTAAAAAAAAATAAAAATAAAAAGCTTACCAGCACGGACAAAGTACCAGTCGGGATCATAGGGAGCCAATTCCTTGAAGGTACCGGTCTTGACAATGTCAACCCACTTGGGGACTTCGAGCTTACCAGTACGCTTGAGGTAGGCAGCATAGGCCTTGATAAATTCTATTATTATAAAAAAAAATAATCATAATTAATTTTTTTTTGTTCCAACATTCATGTCAAGCCAAGCCACCATTCCTTCTCATCTCCCCCCAATTTCCACAGGTACATAAAGCATTTTTTTCCCTTTTCTATAACAGAAAGGTATAAAAAGAAAAGAATGATCGTATAGAGTTTACGTGTAAAAAAAAAAGAATCGAGAGTTTATAATTGTCGTAAAGAAATGTTTTGTTGTTGACGTATTTTTTGTTTTTTTTTTTCGAAAAACGGTTTTTTTTTCTCCAAATGGAAATAAAAACTTGGATTTATAACTCCCAATTCTTTTTTATGTGTCGTAATGCCTAAACATTTCTTTTTCCTTTTTCTTTTCCCTTCTATTAAATTAAAAAAAAAAGTATCGTACCGTGAGCGTTAACGTCCTTGACAGTAATACCACCCATGGTTCGTGTGTGTTGCTATAAAGAGGAAGCGAACAGGAAAAGAGAAGGAACCATTGGAAGCGCAGACCAGCCGCCTTCACGATAAAAAATTTTCTAAACCCAGTATCCAATCAAATAATTCTTTGATTTTTGATCTGAGAGAACAGCGGCTCCGTTACCATAGCTACTTAAAAAAAAAATCTTTATATATTTCTTTTTTTTTTTACATTATTATTGAACAAGAATAAAAAAAAAAAAAATTGGGATCATTTATTATTTTTATGAATAATATGAGTAACAAAAAATAGAATATAAATATAAATTTTATTTATTGTGGTTTAGTAGCGTCATAAAGATGGACAGCTGCGTCTTGACCGACACTTACAACACCAATATGACTTTCGTCACTGAGACTTGAATTCAAAAATCCAACATCATTGACAGCATCCACGTGAGCATTCTTGATAGCAAGTTTCTTAAATGGTTTTTCTTGATTCCATACAAAAACATTGGTATCAATACCACCACTAACCAAGAATTGACCACACTTGGACCAATTCAAAGCGGTAATACGACCAGAATGGAATACCCAGTTTTGAATAGTAGGCTTTCCACTTTCAATATCATATAAAAAGATTTTACCCACACTATCACCGACAGCAATCGTGTTTGACGTAGGGTGAGGTGCCAATGCAGAAATATATCCAAGATGATTACCAATATCTTTGATATGTTTAAGAGAATCGCCAGTCAATTCATAAATATGTAATTTATTATCCTATAATGTATCCAACGTAAATATATATATATATATATATATATAGTGTGAACAATAATTTTTCCTCTCGTTCCTTTCCAAGTTTTTTTACTTCTTACCTCACCACCAACAAAAATAGTGTTGCCTGCTGGATCAATAGCAGCTACTGTTGGTGCATAACCAAGATTATCTTGTTGGCAAACTTTTTTAGATTCTGAATCATACACTTGAACATTTTCTGAGGTGGCAATAACAGTTTTACCACTTGTTGATGATAAACTTTTTGGTAATGCACCCGTTGAAACAAGCTTACCACTACATTATATTATTAGTATTATTTTAGTTAATAAAATTATCAACAAGGAAAAAGAATACACCGTAAATCTCTCCATCTTTCTTTTTTTTTTAAAAAAAAAAATAAAACAAACAAACAATGAAACAGAAATACTTTACCCAAAGCTCTTGTTTTCAAGATCACCAACACGAAGCGTGTCATCCATACCAGCAGAGAAAAGTTTATTATCTTGTACATTCAAAGCAACAACTTGGTTGGAATGATTTTCACCATTAAAGTTTTTAGCAACTGTGTGATCACTGTCAGTTCCAAATGGCCATGAATATACACGACCATCATATGAACCAGTGAATAGGGTATCATCAGAAGAAACAGCAAGAGCAGTAATAGCCTTTTCATGACCATCAATTGTTTTAGAAACTTTGCCGCTGTTCTTATCCAAATAGTTGATTTCACCAGATAACGATGTACTGAGCAACCAATCACCTTGCCATAAATTACCAACTTGTTGGTTACTGACAGCATTGGATGATGAAGTAAATTCAAATGTGCTTTATCATTTGAACAAAAAATAAATAAATATAAATACTTCAATAAAATCTATCCATAGTTTTTTTTATATAACCCTATTTAAGAAAGAAAAAAAAACACTTACTTTACAACAGATTTAGCAGATATATCCCAAAGCTTGGCAGTGCAATCTGCTGAAGAAGTCAAGATTTGTGTACTATCAGGCGACCAGCTGACAGAGAATATACTACCACTATGAGCATCATCACTTGTCAATTCGTCGATCTTGTCTCCCGATTTGCCGTCGTACAAGAAAATCTAATAATAATATTAATTATTATAAGTTTCTTTTTTTTTTTTCCTCTCTCTGTCTCTCTTTAATCGATTATTTCCAAAAATAAATAAAACGAACCTTGCCATCAGCACCAACACTGACAAAATGATCACCATTAGGTGAAAATTCAACAGCGTGAACAAAACGAGTATGGTCACGAATGGTCTTGGCATATTTAAAAGGAACGCCATTATAGAATGCGACAGTCATATCGTCGGATGCAGTAACAGCACGGAAAGGTCTTTGTTGACGAATACTGACACTATTGATTACTTTGGAATGACCTGTAATTTCACCAACAGAAGAAAGTGTATCGAATAAAAAGGCATGACCGAATCTTTTGGGTTTATTAAAAGTCGTTAAGTTATAATGGTTACCAACTTGCTTTTTTTTTTTCAGGCTATTTTTCATGTGAATTAACTTTTAACTTACCGTTCCTTGCCTTCACCCACAGCGATTAATCGCTTACTTTCTGAATCCCAAGCAATATCACTAATTTTACCGGATATAGGGCGGATCTCGTTCTTTAAAATATGTTCTTCGTTAACAGTATCCCAAATACGAACGTTACCATTGGCATCTATTTTAAAACCAAGCATTAATTAATATCGACTCCACTTTTTATTTTATTGTTGTTTCCCACATAAGTTTTCGTAATTCGTACCTCCAGAAGCAATATAAAAACCACTTGGACTATAACGAGCTACAGTTGTTTGCGCGTTATGTCCGATATATTCAGTAGCTAAAGTAGGATTCTAATATTTATGGAATAAACAAAAGTATTTCGCGTTTAAACTTTTAACTTACTTGACACGAAAAAAAAAGGGAAAGTTTATATAGTTACCTCAATATCACGAATAAATACGGACTTGCCATTGGTATAAACAAAGTTCTTTCCTTTTGGGTCTGTGCCTAGTTTGATACTTTCACCACGGTTTGTTTGTGGAAGTGGAGCAAACGTATATTCTATGGAAAACAAAGATAATAATTTAACATTGGTTCAATGTTTCAATTCGTTTTGTCTTTTTTTTTTTTTTTTTTTTAGTAGCCGAGATTTTTTAGGTTTTTTTTTTTTTTTCTTACTTTTTGTGTAAGACATTTATTTATAAATTACTGTTCAAGATGAAAAGAAAAAAAAATGGTAGAAAAGAAACGGAAAAGGGACCCGCGTCTAGCTATGCCTATTAACACACTAAAAAATAGCGGCGTTTTAAATGAACGCAGAAAGTCATTTGGTTAAAGAAATGCATATAATTTTTTTGAAAGGTGCGAAGCACTTAAAAAATAACTGTAATTATTTCAAACTGATAACGAAAAACAAAAAAACAATATACAATCATTTAATTTATAAATTCTGGTAAAGCAGCAATTTATTTATCATGTGCTCATAACGACGCTAACAAAGTAAAATAAAAAAGAAATTTGATGTATAATGGTAAATAGAAGTTATTGATCAGAAAATAAGATATTAGAGGAAGAACGAATTAATAACTATAAGTACGTACAACAATTTAAAGAATAAAAGGGATAAATTGAGTAGAGGGAATAATTGTAACAGTAAAAAGTTAGATCACGCACGTTATAGAGAATAATAAATACATCTTAAATAGAACACCTTTTCAGATAGAAATTAAATTTCATTTATAGAGTTATTAATATTTATATCATTACAGTATAATTTTTATATAAAGATCCTTATAATGTTTTCTCTACGTATTAATTTATATGACTAACTTTAAAATATATTATTCAAATTAGAAAATAACAACATTTAAAATAGAAAATGTGTTATGGTGTCTAGCTATAAATCAATAAAAAAATTATACATAATATGAGCTTAAAAAAACATCTAGATTGTAGTATTTTAAAAAGTATTTATTATTTTAATCGAATATCTCATTTAATACCTATATAATTGGATATAGACTGCAACTATCTCTTGGAGATGAGAGGAGACTACTATATGTTCTAACTTTTCATGCGTATCATGGAATGTTAAATAAGGTTGAAAAAAAAAAAAGGAACGCCATAGTGAGAAAAAATTCGGGTTTTTCTTTTGGTTTTTTTTTTATAGATGATGAAAAAAAAAAAGCTTAAATTTGATATTAATAACAATAATTTATTCAGTTGACCCAAGTGGCACTGAAGAAGCATGTGTATACAAGATTTTTTTATAGGGTGTACTAAAATGTACGTACATATAGCTATGCTACTTTTTTTTCATGATATATTAAGAATCATGCAAGTGGTCCTATTACAGGAATAGATTTTAGCAGCCGCCTAATGTAAATTAAAATAACGGCATTACAAATTCATGTGTGTGAGTGAAAAGTACCTTCAAAGCCATCACACAACAGCTATCGAAGAAAATTCTACCTTGCACCAATAGGTATAATATATATATATATATATTTATTCCTGGCTATGATTTATTTTTATTATTTAGTATTTTATAGTGTCATATATGAAAACACCAAGAATACAAAACCTCTATACATATAAATAGAAATCTGAGGTCATATTATATATAAGATATGGAGAGAAAGATGCAAAAAAAAAAAAAATTCTAGAAAACTCCGGATGACAATTGTGAAACAGAGACAGTAAGTCGTACAAACATGCGAAAATCAAAGTTTTAAGTACGGAATTAATGAGTCATTTTTTGGAAGAGTTAAAAAAAAAGCTACCGGAAAAAAAAAAGGGCCAAAATAATAATCTTAGGTAAGATACAAAAGAAAATAATGAAAGAAAGGAACATTTATTTTTAAAACTTAGCAACAATCAATTTTTCTTGTTGTCGTTCTTTCCTTACTATAAAATGCTTGATGCCACGTCTTTTTAAGCTGTTCAAGCACTACAAATGTAATAATAGTTTGTGGACCTAATCGAATAAATGCTGGTGTCCATCCTTTGAAAAAAGATCCAAGTCCTTCCATTTTATACATCTGTGTCATTACTAAAAACGATGATTGGCTATCCTTTGCACTACTCATAACTCGAGTCTTTATAACGTCAATCGGACTACACGCTGTAGTTGCTGCTAAGCCCTATACACACAGAAAATACAAATAAAAACCATTAGAATAGCGGTAAATTGATATAACTGTCCTTTCGGGCAACATTTTTTGATAACCAATTCCGGCATAATAGTAGGCAACATTATTGTTATTAGAACTGTTCCTCTTTATATAGATGTTTCATTCCCAAGAAGATACTTACAGCTAGCACGCTTGATATAAAGTGTAATATTATTAGTCCATCATTTAATGATGAATAGTGTAATAATATAACTTTAAATATATCATAAGAAACACATTGGGATGAAGTCATCAATATTGCTCTGTTGACATTCGGCCCTAATCCTCGGAAGAAAGATATAATGCCTTCTTCTCGACTCATTCTTATAAACCCATCATAACATTTTTATAGTTACGACGTTGATGCAATGGCAACTGACCATCATTTTGCATTCGAACCTATTTGATTTTTTTTTCTCGGTTGGTTTAAATACATGAGTCTAGCATCTAATAATTGTAGTATATGTATGTTGTAGAAACAACTTACATTTAATACATCAGCTGGATTACCGCTTATACCTCCCATCGCCAGACATTAAGACCTGTTTATAATTAAAAAAAAAAAACGTGAGAAAATAAAACTTATTGATAAGCTACTTATTATATACATTTAAACCTGTTCTGTTTTTTTTTTAAAAAAAAAGTCGTACGTACGTATTCAGTTTTTTTTTCTCATTTCAATCAATTTTAGTTTTACCCCCATCATATATGTTATACTTACTTTGAGAACTTGTCGACATGTTGTTTTGTTTCAATTTTTCACAAACTCCCAAAGCGTACGGTAGAATATGTAGCCTGTCTCATAATGTTTGCTGATAAGCCAGCATAAAGTCGTAAAAAAACTTCGTTACGTGCAATTTTGATCATGGTCACAAACATGCTAACTTTATCATTACCCTTCATCGTTTGTAAGCGGACCTTGGTTAGATCGAGGGGGTGAACTACTATTGCGGCAACGCATGACGCCATTCCACCAAAATAAAAAGGTGTGGATTGTTTACTTTTAGTTGTAGCCATTGATTTTGTTATTATTAAAAAAATGATAGTAGTAGTAGTAGTAGTAGTAACAATAACAGTATCCCAAGAAAAATGCGGAGGGGTGGAGGAACAGAGAGGAAAAAATAAGGGGGAGAATGATTAATATAAATTTATAATTTAAGCTTATAACAGCAGGAAAGGAAGTGAAAAAGGGTATTGTAATCAATTTTCAAGCAAGAAAAAAGAAAGTAGGATCTAATTTAACATAAGAAAACAATGCCTTAGAAAAAGACATAAAAGAAAGAGGGATAATGCTGCTAGGGAATCATTGTAATATAGTTCGATAGTAAAAACGTTTTTCCATGAACGCCCGAGCTATGGAGTGATTTTCAGAAAAAGTAAGCTCCTGCTATTCTTTTTGGATATTGATCAAGACATATTGCATGGAGCGAAGCTTTTTTATTGATTGTCCCGCAGATTCATTTTTAATTTTAATCTGCTTCTTACGTACCATTTATAAAAAAGGGGTTTTATCTGAAAAACCGTATCCAAGATTAATAATGATGCGATTCAGGCCATACATATAAGGAAAATAGGGATTTATACATAAGCAAATTCTGGTTCATCAATTCATCTATCCAGAATTAACTGTTTTGTCTCACTTTATATGTGTAATCCCCAAAATTTTATTTAAACACTTAAAAAACGCATACATACATAAAGCAGATATCTATAATGCCTAATAAACCTCTTTTGATTTGCATTTGATGCAGGTACCAACATTTATATAGAGAGTTTTTTTTTTGTAGTGTAAAATATGATTATCATATTGCCTGTTTTTCTTGCATTCTGCGACAACAACCCTTTATTTTAAAAACATTTTCAATTTTTTTTTTATTTTTACTCGTCGTGGGAAAACAGATTCTTTCGATTGATGCGTAGCAAAATTACCGCACCCAAATTATTTTTTTTAAAAAAAATTGAGTCAAATGTTGCCATGGAAAAATGTGATAAACTACATAGAGACTTACCCAAGGAATATTTTTTTTTTAAAAAAGTGCATTTTATTTATACAGTGAACTATGCATGTGCTTGCGTTCGTAAAAATATAAAAATAGAACAGAAGACATCTTCAATCGACCACCCCCTTTCTTCTTATTTTGGTGCTTCACTGTTGTTATCAAAAGTTACAGTTTTTATATAATTATGTCTCCCACTATGTATTATTGTATTTACTTGTTAGCATACATATAACGTGTATTTTTGTGATACCGCCAATGGTTTTTGAAAAATTACCCCATATCGATATATTTTATCAGCCCACAATTATAAAGGCCACGTAATTATACGTTTTGAAACTGAAACATTTTTTTTTCTTTTTTCATTACAAAGAACGACTTATAATTATTTTTTTTTTCATATGTAAAGATATAATTAAATTTACTATGATAACTTATAACGTGATTATTCGAAGCATTAAGCCATGCTGACCAATTAAGAATTGTGTATTATCTTAAAAAGGATACGCCACATAACAATTTATGTAGCCACCTTGATATATGATTGAAATACAAACATATTTACTATGGTATACTTTAGAGACTCATTACAACAAATGTTTTTATTCAAGTAATTATATTATTAATTATGAAAACAGATGAGTTATGTCAATAATGATTCTATGTTGATTTTATGACAAAACAAAGTGGCACAGAAGAACTATTCAATATGCTTTTCAAAGGAATACATAGATAACATATATACTATTGTTATTCAGTTCAAAAGAACGGAATAAAGATTGTTTAATTATTGCCACCATTCATTTTTATAAATATACAAAAAAAAAAGTGCTCCTTATCGGTGTGGAAACCTTTATTTTTGAAAGAAAAAAAAATTATAGGGGATAATTCTTCTGCTCCTATATGCACTTGCAGCAGGATCGATAAACTCTTTTTTTTAGGGGGGGGTGACATTAATAAGTAGTATTGTAATAACAACTAGGCTAAACAAAAGAAATAAAGAAGTGAAAGGATTATTATTAAAGAGAATCATTGGTGTGCCTAAGATGATTCATCATGAATAAATATAAATATAAAAGTCGGATAAAAGGTTTCCCTTTCCGATGGATTTATTATGCTGGTTGGGGGGGTATTTGTACCTTATGCAAATTTTTGACACCGGTATTTTCCATTTCATCCAAATCGACTTTTTCTATTTCAATTATTTAAACCTATAACATAAGAAATGTTTCACTACAACTTTTTTTTTTCATACATAATATAACCCTTCTTTTCTCCTTTTCTCTCTCTCTCTCTCTCTCTTTTTTACCTTCTTTACTTTTACACTTCTAAAAAATAATTATGACAACGAATACTGTTAAACGTTCAACACCTTTTTTCTTTGGTGGTGCTGCTTCTATGATAGCCTCCATAACAGTTCACCCTTTAGACTTGACTAAAGTGCGATTGCAAACAATGACAGGTCATGAAAAACCTGGCATGTTAAAAACAATGCTCTCCATTGTTCGTAATGAGGGTGCATTACGGTTATATGCAGGACTTTCTGCTAGTATTTTACGACAAGCAACATATGCCACAGTTCGTTTAGGTGTTTATGAAAAACTTAAACACGAGTTGTTGACTAAAACACAAAGTAAGATTATTATTTACACATAATTGTTTTTATGTTATATGTTAATTGAATCTCAAATTTTTATTATCATTATTATTGTTACTGATATTATAAAAATATATTTGATAGAACCTCACGTATGGCAATTATTAGGTTGTTCAGTCATAGCTGGAGCTTTGGGTGGCGCATGTGGATCACCTGGAGATATTGTAAATGTAAGATTAATTTCAAATTGGGATCATACAGACATTTTTTTTTGTATACTGACTTTGTGATGATTATTATTGATAATAAATAGGTTCGTATGCAAAATGATGGTCAGTTACCTCTAGCACAACGACGTAATTATAAAAATGCAATTGATGGTCTCGTACGAATTTCTCGGGAAGAAGGTATATCAACATTATTCCGAGGACTTGGACCTAATGTTAGTCGAGCCATTTTGGTCACTTCTGCACAATGTGTATCATATGATATATTCAAAGATTTATTAATAAGACATACCTCACTGGATGATGGATTACCACTTCATTTTACATCAAGTGTATTGGCTGTAAGTATACCTTTTTTTTTGTTGGGAAGAAGAGGGGGGGAAGGGACAAGGATGTATTTATTTTGACAGGCTATAAAAGCGTTATGTAGTCTGGTGGTGATAAGGGAAGTTATCATATTCTAAATTGATTCTCTCATTTTTAATATGAATAGGGCTTAGCAGCAACTACCGCCTGTAATCCAGCTGACGTTATAAAGACTCGTGTTATGAGTGCAAAAGATGGAAGTAAATCAGCGTTATCGGTAATGGCACAGATGTATAAGGCAGAAGGATTGGGATCATTTTTTAAAGGATGGACACCAGCATTTATTCGATTGGGTCCACAAACTATTATTACATTTGTTGTTCTCGAACAACTTAAAACATGGTATCAAGAATTTCAAGACAAAAAAACAGCATCAATTACCGCAAAATTTTAAAAAATGAAGATATCCTATAAAGTCAACCCCATTTTAATTTCACGTATCCTCCTCACTCTAGCAATTGAAATACTTTCTAACCACTAATACTCATACTACATACTACTATTACCACCACCATTACTACTACTACGTACTACTACAATTAATAACAACTATCATAAATACGTACTTCACCTCTCTCTGTCTTTCCTCTTGTTTTAGCACAAAAAAGTTTTGTTATGTTTCATTTATTATTAATATTGTACGTAATACATACACAGATAAATTTTTCTTTGCATGGTTAGTATATTTATAATAAAAATACATTTATACTACCAGATAATAATACTATAATTATTGGATCATCTTATAATTTAAAAGTTATATTACAGTATCTATGATATTATCTCCAGTGAATTAGTTTTCTTTCTTTTAAGTAAGAGCTTTACAACAACTTGATACATAGTTGCATACATATTTATAAATATGAACAAATTTGTTGCAGCAAAATGTATTGACAATTTTCTACATGTACAGTATTTTCCTATAATGTTTTAAAAGTACTGTATATATAGAACAGTCAGTATTACTTTGTTGGAGAATATGACGATGCGTTGATACAAAGGTGACGGTAGATCCAACATCTTACATAGGAATTGTTGTGTCAAGAGCTGATACATCTATTCTAATACGTAAGAGATATTATGAGGTATCATATATTGACTTAAACGCTAACACTCTGTAACGCATGTTGACATAAACCCAACTAACTATACATTTCTTTAAATAGTACAGTTGTTCAATCTTGTTATTGAGGAACGACAATAGCTCCAAAATACAATTTTTATATACGGAAGCATACAGAATATTAAATATAAAGATTTAAGCTAAATCGTTCTAACTGAAACTCTTTTTTAATACCAAATAAAGAACCTTACTGTCAACATGTTAATAATAATCAGGTTGCTTTTAATAAAAATATTTATTATATTTTAAGTAATCAAAAACATATAAGAAGCGCAAGAATACTATTATCACTAGTATTTTTTCTAATTATTTCAATAATATAATCGCTCGCCCTTCTTTTTTTTATATGAGTAAGTATTATCGATATAGACGGCTTTTACGCATTATGGTATTAGTCTCGAATAAAAACTAAAAGAATAGCATGTCGTTGTTATCATTATATTTTTACTGCTATCCAGCCTGCACCAGAAAAAGCACAATTCTACTAGGTAGTAGATAGAATGTTATTATCTTCAAATAATTTTGTTGTCAATGTACATTATGTAACAGAACAAAAAGGATAATGTTGTTTTAGAATAAACTCTTTACTCTTGTATTATATCATGTACCAATCAAGAAAAAAATTCCCTCATCGATTTCTTTATAAATGAAAATGTTAGTTCTAATATGTATTTATAATGTTAAACATAATACGTAATAAAGCTGTTTTATTACTACATTAAATGGAGTCAACTTATTATAAACCTGATTTTGTGACATCGGTTACTATCGATCTCAGTTTCTAAATCATACGATACATAGCCTAAAATGAGTTTTGAATGATATAAAATAATATTTTAAAAATAAAACTATAATTAAGAATATTAAGTATTAAGTGGTAATAGTACGTATATGCATTTCTACATATAGAAACAGGAAGGTTCATTGTATTGTTATCTTTTTCTCTCCTCGATGCTAATAATGGATAAAAGTCGTTTATTTTTTGTTATTATGTATTTGATTATGGATTTAATATTCAATATGAAAAGGGTTAGAGAGCTCTATATGTTTATTTCACCAACAACTTTCATTATTGGCATTTATACATAGAATCCCGCGTTTTTGATTTTATTGTTCAATTTTACCTCTCCTTATCTTCTGGCAAAAAAAAAAGATCAAGTTTAATATCCGACCGCTGGATTTCCCTTTTGGATCAACCTAATCTTTACCACATTTGTAATTCCCGGGGGGAGATGTGAAAAAACTATTATTTTTGTAAGAAAAAAAAAAAGAGGGAGAAATAGAATAAGTTTGTAAGAGATTTATATGTATAGTGATATGGAAAAATAATAATCGATTAAACAGTAAATGTGTAGTGTAATATATATCTGCAAGAAGAAATAAAGCATGCGCTCATAGTCATTTTGTTATAAAGTTTAAAAAAAGAAAGATGGTAATACACAGTGATTCGTTACACGATTCCATGATTTAATCTTTCTTGATTTATACTTATATTGTACATTGGGGGGGGGGACAATAAGCAAATGTTTGTTATTATTGATGATGTGAAATGGATTTGGGGACAAAAAAATAATAATTTTACGACGTCTTAAAAAAAAGTTTTTTTTTTCTTTTGATTTGTCAGGGCAAGGTCATTTCGACACTATTGTCATAATTTTTTTTTTTCATATTAAAACCAATTATATCTAACGCCATTCGATATGTTTATTTCCTAAATCTACCCCCCTTATTATTTTTCCATTTTTTTTTTTGATGTCAAAGAAGGTTGGTTACATAGCAACACTGCGAAAGTAAAAAGCTTTGAAGTCTTTAAGTTATTTTGCTAGCAGAAGGATTTGATAAATAACCTTGACAACCAAAAAAAAAAAAAAAAAGAGAGAAGAGGAGAGGAGAGAAAAAAAAAGTTGTACAATAAAATAAATCTTTTTTTTTTTTTTTTTTTTTTCATTATTATTATCATCTCTTCTGGGACTATCACTCGGGGTTTCGCCAGGCAATTGAAAAATCATCCACTGGCGGACGAACTCGCGAAAAAACTCATAAAAAATTGGAGAGAGAGACTATTTTTTTTTTGTTTTCCTTGCCTTTTCCCTTCTGGTCCAGTATACTTTGACCGACGACTACAGAAGGTGGAACTTTGTATTGATTAGGAGCCCTACTCCCCCAACTTTGAAATTTTGGAGTGAGTGAAAAAAAAAAGTAAAAGGCATCAATTGTAATTAACACCAGTTGACTTTTGGTACGTCATGATTTCTTTTTGGGGGGGATGAAGATTATAGTTGTGTGATAGAAAGAAAGAAAGAGAGGGTTATAAAAAGAAGGAGTCAGCTGGATTAGAGTGAGAATTGGGATCAAAGATTGGACTGTCAACAACATAAAGATCTTTTGTGATCGCGCGTTAGTTTTTCAAAGAAACGATATGGCTGATCAACATTCATGACCAAAAAGAGGAATAAAGTGATTGTAGAGCGAAGGGGAGAGGGAGAGGGAGAGAGAGAGAACAAAAAAAGGAAAAGAGAGAAACTGAAGAAGAGAAAAAAAAAAAAGATCCGTACCAGTAGGCGGGCCTGGAATCAATGTCTTCAATGTCATGGGGATGAAGGGCAAGCATACAGCGGAGTGGAGCAGGGTAGTGTTTCTGGTAGTATGGAGCATGGAGGAAGAGCAATGGCGATCATCAAATGGAGTAGAAACAACATAATCATGGGAATGGGCTGGGAATCCTAACATGTTAATTTTTTTTTCAATATTTTGTTAGGAAACCAATTATTCCGCAACCAGCGTAAAAGCTGCTTTGGTGCCTTTTTTTCCTTAACGACTAAAAAAAAAAGAAAGTGTTCTAAACAGACTCTCTCGTTTTCATATACAATATAACAGCAACGAGATAACGACGACGATAATCATTTTCTTTTGCGTATATATATTACTAAGCAACAAATATCAAGAAATAACATAAACAGTACATAAGCACATTAAGTTACATCCTTATTTCCTCCCTTCTCTCTCCTTTCTCAAACCCATCGTTATAAGAATCGAATATGGCCCACCCACAAGATATGTTTCAAAAGTACGTGTCATCGCCAAATGGTTATCAAATGGCGGGTGCCGATCAACAAAATCAACAACAACAACAACAACATCCTCAACAGATGCACCCAGGTCTTGGAAATATGCAATCTAGTCCAGGGTTTTCACCTATGGATGCGTCTGGTTATCCAGTTCAAATGTACCATCCTCAAGCATATTCGCAACAACAATCACCACAGCAACAACCTTCTCACATGAATTATGCTCCCCCTCAAAACATGAGCTACATTCCAAATCAGAATATGCAATTTCAGTCACCACCAAATCATGTTCAATACCAAAGACCTCCCCCTCAAGCTCATCCAGCCATGAGTCATCCTGGTATGATATATAATAATCCTGCTGCTGCTGCCATGATGTCCCCACAGACAATGCAACAACAGCAGCAACCACAAGGAATGCGACCTATGACGGCTGCTACCGCTGCTGCTGGTAATCCTCAATTCATCAATACATTTTCTCGGCCAGCGAATGGGTATGCAATGCCTGCAGGTGCGCCTATGCCAATGAATACCTATTCTTCTCAGCATATGCAAGCCATGCAACAGCAGCCTCAGCAACAACAACAACAATTCATGCAGGCACAAGCTATTCCTCAACAGCAACCTCAATCACATCAAATATCACGTCAACAAATCCCTCCTCAGCAACAACAATTTCAACAACAGTTCCAACAAAGACCTCCATCGCAACAACGACAACAACAACAATCATCACGAGCATCTGCACGACCTAAGCGTTCTACACGTAACACCAAAAAGAAGGTTACTTATGATGAATCCTCTGATGACGAAGATGATTTAGCATTTTTGGATGAAGAATCTGAACAATCAGAAGATAGTGAATTCGAGGATGAAACTGTTAATCATAAAAAGAAAAACAAGAAAGGTGCTCAAGCTACTAATGCTACAATTGAACCAGACGAAGTTGTCATTATACCTATCGGAACAAAGGTATTTATAAAGAAAAAACAGAACTGATTAGGTTGCTATAGTGAAATTTTGATTTTATGTGTATACTAAATGATATTTGTTTTAGGTATTTGAAAAAATCCTTGATTATCGTCAAAACGAAGAAACTGGTGAAGATCAATTGTTGGTCAAATATAAGGTAAAAAAAAAAGAGAGAAACGAAAGATATAATGGCAATTTTTATTTATTTTTTATACGTTTGGATTATTGATATAATATATATGTATTGGAAAATAGAATATGAGTTTTCATCATGTTGAATGGGTACCTATGGAACGAATTGAAGGTGAACATTTAGGCAAACATCGTGTTAAGAAGTTTTTACAAAAATGGAACCAAGATGGACAACGAGGTGAAGTCTTCAAAGATCATTTGAAGGTTAGTAATATGATTCTTCTACTAAATATATGCACATCTACACAATGTTTATGGATATGTGTTGGGTGGTAATGATTTGGGTATACTTGAGGTTATTAATACATCTTTACTTATAGGTTGATCGTGTCATTGATGAGGGTGAATTACAAGATCCTACAACAGGAGAGAATAAAATTTATTTCCTTGTTAAGTGGAATGGTTTATTTTATGATGCCAGTACTTGGGAGAGTGAGGATGATTTACGAGAGGTAAAAGAAAAGGAACAAGCAAAAAAAATAAAAATCCAATTTCATGTTGTAATAGATAGCATGCTAATTCTTTATGTTTAGATCGATTCTGAAAAAATTGTTGAATTTCATGCTAGACGTCAAATTCCTCAACAAAAGCTTGCTGATCCTCCACAACGTCCAACCCCAATGGTGACACCATTCCAACATTATGAAAAATCACCAGAGTAAGAAAAAAAATATCTTAATAATTGAGGATGATGAAAAAAGAAAGAATTATGAATCTAAATATCAATCTTATTCTTTTTGGTTTATTTAGATACCGATACGGTAATGAACTTCGATCATACCAGTTGGAAGGTTTAAATTGGTTACGGTTCTGTTATTATAACTATCGATCTTGTATTCTTGCTGATGAAATGGGTCTCGGTAAAACGGTACAATCTGTTGCTCTTCTTAATGATATTTATCACAACTTGGGTATCCGTGGGCCATTCTTAATTATTGCACCTTTATCTAGTAAGTTTATATAGTTTTGTTTTAAATCTCTATGGTTGATTATCCAGTGCATTGCTAACAAATTGTTTGATCTTTTTTTTTTCATAGCTATACAACATTGGATTCGTGCATTTAACGCATGGACTGATCTTAATGTGATTGATTTCCGTGGTAGTAACCAAGCACGTAGTTTGATTGTTGAGACTGAGTTCTATTATAAGGACATGCAAGGTCTTACTATTCCTAATCGATACAAATTCGATGGCCTTGTTACTACTTATGAAATGGCATCTGCTGGTGCTTCTTTATTACGTGAAGTCCAGTGGAAAGCAGGTGTGTTTGATGAAGCTCATCGATTAAAGAATAAGGTAGATACCTCCACATTTATATTCAGTTTTTTTTATGTTGTTTTGAATTATGGTGGTTTAGAATATATAATACTGACATCGATATCTCTTCTTTTAGCAATCCAAAGTAGGAGAAATTCTAAAGACTTTTTACATTGAACATAAGCTTCTATTGACTGGTACACCATTACAGAATAATTTGGATGAATTGTATAGTTTGCTTAATTTTATGCAGCCTGAAGTTTTCAAGTAAGATTTTAAAATTTTTATTCAGAAAAAGGAAACATGAAAAAAGTGTATAATACTAACTGACGAACGTGTGGTACTGTTTTTTATAGTGATGAGCGTCTTTTCTTTGCAGACTTTGGTTCCTTACAAACGGCAGCTCAAGTTGAGCGATTACAAGGGTTATTGAAACCTATCATGTTGCGACGTTTTAAGGAAGATGTTGAGAAAACCATCCCAGTTAAAGAAGAAACTGTGATTGAGGTTGAATTGACTAATCCACAAAAGAAATGGTACCGTGCTATTCTTGAAAAGAATTTTAGTTTCTTGAAGAAGAACGCAAAGTGTAAGTAAAAAGACGAATGGCAATACGTCGTACATAACTGTGTATTGTTATTGATCAACTTTCTTATCTGTCTGTATAGCAAACAAGGAAATGCCTCATTTACGTAATATTATGATGCAATTACGTAAGTGTTGTATTCATCCTTATCTTTTGGAAGGTGCTGAAGAAGTGATTTTATCTGAATGTCATGCTTCTGGTCCTCGTGAACAATTTAATTGTTTGGTACAATCTTCTGGTAAATTGGTATGTATATAAAAAGTATAACTACAAATTGATGATTTAACGCCAGCAAAAAGCAATATTAATATTATTATTTTTTGTTTAATTTTAGGTACTTATCGATAAGCTTTTGAAAAAGTTGATTAAAGGCAACCACAAGGTTTTAATCTTTTCACAATTTACAAGGTTCGTTTTTTTATAATATTTACTGACGTAGTTTATTGATATCTAAAAGAAAAAGAAACCGTATGATCTAACAATAATTTTTTGACTTTTATAAAGCTGTCTCGATATCTTAGCTGATTATCTTCGCGGTCGCAGCTACGCATATGAACGAATTGATGGTAGTGTCCCTGGTGATCAACGCCAAGCAGCTATTGATCGCTTCACTACTTTGCCTATTCAAGAATCGTTTGTCTTTTTACTGTGTACAAGAGCTGGTGGTGTTGGTATCAATTTAACCGTAAGTAATCTTATTTTTTTTCTACATTCGTAAAAAAAAAAAAAGGATCACAAGAATCGTAAACTAAGTAAAATATCATATATAGGCTGCCGATACATGTATCATTTTCGATAGTGATTGGAATCCTCAAAACGATTTGCAAGCACAAGCTCGTTGTCATCGTATTGGTCAGACCAAACCTGTACAAATCTATCGTCTTATCTGCCGCAACACATATGAAAAAGACATGTTTGATCGTGCTGGTATCAAATTGGGTTTGGACAAAGCCGTCATGCAGCGATCTGGTCCCAGTGTAAATGATGAAAGTGGCACTGCTAGCAAAAATGAACTATCCAAGAAGGAGATTGAAGATCTACTAAAGAAGGGTGCTTATGGTGCCATGCTTGATGATGAATCTAGTACTCAATTCTGCGAAGAAGATATCGATCAAATTCTTGAACGACGTACAACGGTTATTAAGCATGAAGGGAATGAAAAAGGCTCTATTTTCTCCAAGGCAACCTTTGCTGCAGCTGAGGATAGTTTGGGTGTTGAAATTGATGACCCGGACTTTTGGGAAAAATGGGCAGCTAAGGCTAATATTGATGCTACAGAAGAGGTTGATGAAAACAATCTTATTGTTTATGAACCTCGGCGACGACGTGCTGTGCAACGATTTGGTAGTAGACCTATTGACGGTTCTTACTCATCCAATGATAATGCAGATGATTCTGATGCTTATGAAGAAGAACCACAAGAACGTAGTATTAATAGTAGTCGAAAGAAAGATCAAACGCGTCCATGGAGCTTATCCGAAAAGACCAAATACGAACGAAAACTGATGATTTATGGTTATGGCCGTTGGGATTTGATGAAGCCTCATTTCCCTCGTCGAACTGAAAAGGATTTGAAGTCAGTGACTCGTGCATTGATGCGTAAGGTGATTCCTACTATCGAACGTAATAATGAAGAAGATCGAAAATTGGTGGAGGATATTGAACATATTTTGGAATCAGATTGTCGGGATGAGGTACGTGGTGATCGTACCGTACCTTATTCTGGTGCTACCAAGAAACAAATTACCGAATTCAGATCATTTCTTATTCAAGCACCTGCCGAATACGTTGAGCATATAGAACGAAAGGGACGTAACTTTTTACTGCGTATTCAAATGCTCTATTTGATTCGGGATAAGATTGTACCAAAACGATGGGAGGATGCGAAAGTACTTTCAATTCCAAAGGTGACTGGTTCTTCACCTGCACCCTGGTGGAGTGATGATGAAGATCGTGATCTTTTGCTTGGTATTTGTAAACATGGTTATCAACAATATCTTGCCATGCGTAACGATAAAGAATTCTGTTTCTATGGTCGCAAATATGATGATAGTCGTGCTGGTTCGCTTGAAGATGAAGACTCGGCACCTGTCAACGATAAAAAGGAAACACCCGAAATTGAAAGTGAAGATGAAAAAGAAGATGATGAGAATCGACAGGTAAATACTTATCTCCATATAATAAATTATTAGCATGCACATTTTTTTTTTGTCTGAATTTTTTTTATTAACAATTGTTATGTAAAACTAATTTGATAGATTTATGTATGGCCTTCGAAGGCTGATATTGGTATGCGATTACGTCGAATTATCGCCGCTTTCCTTCGAGAACAAGCGAATGATGCAAGAAAGCGTAAATTGGAAGAAAAAGAACAAAAGAAAGAAAATGATCGTAAATCAAGAGCCAAAGAACGCGAATCACGACAGGCTCAACGTGCTAGAGCAAAGCAACAAGAAGCGTCTAATCGATGGACAAAGAAAAACAAGGCCGATTTCTTAAAAACTGTACTATCCTTTGGTCTTGAAACTCATCCGGATGATCCTGACATTCGATGGTCACGATTCAAGGAAATTGCTGGTTTAGATAAAAAGACAGATGAATCATTGAATTTGTATTTGCAAAAGTTTATGATTTCTTGTCAAGAAACAGTAAGCCGCCAAAAGCAAGGGGGTGGTGCATTAAATACTGATGATGTTAAAAAGGAAGAAGAAGAACCGTCTTCTCCTGGGGGTCCTTCTCAAAGTAAAACTTTGCAACCACAAGAAAGTTTGGCAAGTCGGGATTCAAGCGCCGAACCTGGATCGTCGCCAGCAGCTCATGATAATGATGGAACTGGTAATGGTGATAACGATGAAAATGAACATCATGGTGTTGATCTGGTGCCATTTGATAAAGCACGAAGAGCACTCAAACGCATTGATCAAATGAAGACAATTCGTGAAAAGGTCATGGTGAACCCAGAAATTGATAACTTATTGAGTAACGGCCGTAAAACTTCTGGATTGCCATCGTAAGTATTATTATTTTTTATATAGTTAATATCTTATTAGTGTATAACGATTGAAAAATACGTATTAATCAATGATTTCTGCTCTTATTATTCTTACATAGTTGGTGGAAAGTACCATTGCATGACAAAGGTCTACTTGATGGTATCTGCAAACACGGTATTGGTCGTCACGATCTTATTCTTAATGACCCTGAACTTCCATTCTATGATGTCAAACAAAAGGTTATCGAAGAAGGATCTATTGAAAACCCAGATAGTAATAATACTGAGGTTATGGAAAAATTACAATGGCCTAAGGATCTTGTCATTGCACGACGTATTGACGCTCTATGTGATCTTGTTCTTAATCCTAAATCTCAAGCAAGACGCGCAGCAGGTGGTCGTAAGCGTAAGGCAAAGGTAGAACCATCGTCTTCATCAACAGAACCTACCAAGCCCACCAAGAAAGCGACGAAACGCAGTAAAAAGATCACAAAGTCCAAAGTAACGCTAACTGTCAAGAAGCCAGTTGAATCTGTAACTAACAGAGAAGATATAGAGGATTACAATAGTGACGACTTATCATCTGGTTTGGATGACGGATTCAGTGATAGTGGAGAAGATACAGATACAATCTTGGAGGAAGCAACTCAGAGAATGCGCAAACGTTATAAAGAAAACAACCATCATAAACAATCATCATCAGCATCAGCAACATCGCCACATAAACATCATGAATCCGCTACTGAGTCTCCTGAAGAGAAACATCATACTGTCCCGGAAGTCTCTAATAGATCTGCTACACCTACTTATTCTTCTTCGTCAGAATCTGAAATTGATGACGATGAAGATACAGCCATGCGAGATAGTGAAGACTTTTAATAATCAATCAATCAATTAACAACCCTTGTATCATAGACAACCCCTTTTACACAAACATATACATCCTTTCTTCACAATTGGACTGAGATACTCATCCCCCTTAACTCCCACTTTTTTTTTCTAACACCATCTCCTTTTATAGTTTTCCCCCTCTTTCCCCCTTTTATTTTCTTATTTTTTTTTCATGTGCTTGTTTCGCGTTTTATTTTAGTTTCTTTTTTTACACACATTACGCACTTTCTTTTATTTCAAGTTTATAATATATAACAACTATATATAAATATCATATATTTCACTGACTACTAATTATTATTTATTATTAATATTTATAATACATAGCGAAAATCTGGATGTCTATCACCAATAAGTTGTAAACCACCATATTTAAGCAATTCTAATTCTTTTTCATGTTCTGAAAGTCGAGTTCGTCTTTTGTTTTCTCTTGCCAATTGGAACCGTAAGATCAAGATTGCAACCAGTTGTGCTGCAGCACATACACAAACAATCGTATTTCCATTTTTGTATTCAGGGCCATCATAATAAATTTGCCCTCCAAAAATTCCTCCTACCAAACCAATAGAAACAATGGTAGCTGAAGCAATGGCACGTCTCGTTAATCCACCAAAATTATTTGTAAACCAAGCTACTTTGGCTGGCACATTGGCATAAACAGCAATAACCACCAGACAAGCAGCAAAATAATGGACTGCTACTTGTTCTTGAGGAATAAGCACTAAAAGTAAAAATCCCACGATCGCTACAACATCACATGCAACCATATGGAATCCTCGCTCAAAGAAATGATCAGAACTACGACCTATTGTAATGGTAGCGATAAAGGCTAATACATAAGGGGGTGTAGTAAGTAATTGAGCCTGGGCATTATTCCATTCTCCCATACCGGCGACAATGGATGGTAAAAAGAGCGTTACACCATGAAGCATTATAGACCCGGTTAAATAGATAAAGATATAAATGTAGAGTTTCCAATCTTGGAAAACTGATGCGACTTGTGGCCAAGAAAATGAATGATCTTGACTAGCACCAGCATCTTTTCGTTTTTTAAGAAAAAGAAAGAACAGTACATCAACTATGTCAGCCATTTTGTGTTTCCATCTCTAAAACTTATTTGAGCATACTATTCATCCACCCTCCCCCCAACGAACCTTCAGCTAATCGTTCAATTTCTAATTGTTGTTCATCACTAGTCAAAAATTTAGCCTTTTCAGGTGAATCAGGGAGATACCATGCGGCAAAGACAGCAATAAGGATGGACGGTGATCCTTCAATAATAAATAACCTATATATACAATATGATATATGAATGGTTAATTCTTTTTTCCTCATTACTATATATATATGTAACAATGTTATATAGCTTATGAACAATATGATTCGCTTACCATTGCCATGTGGCCAGGGTATGTGTAGGAATTTGACTTATACTTTAAAAATTTAGGTATAGTAACAGTAGCAATTAAAATTAATATTGAGGTTGGTATAAATTCAAAAATAACAGCCATAAAATTCTTCGCTTACCCGTATGCAAGAATACCACCAAATGCACCTGCGAGTGACCCGAATGAGAAAAACAATGCTACTCTTCGTCCATATTCTTGACGAGTGTACCAAAGGCTAAGCACTGTTATATATATATTATTACCATATAAAAAGACACATTTGTACCTTTCAAGAATTTGCTATCTACCATTTAAACTTACTATATACAACACCTGGGAAAAATCCTATATGATCAATCAACAAATAAATATGATAATAAAAGTTATGTACGTACGTATTAGACAAACAATTCAGATATATAACCACATACATGTAAAAATTACAATAGTTTACGTACCTGCTTCAAAACATCCTAGCAATAAACGGCATACCATTAGCCCAGCGAAATTTTCACAAGCAGCCATTGCTGTAGCTACAACTCCCCACGATCTATAAACGGTTATTTTAATTGATTTAGTATCACGAACCCAAAAAGAAGAAGAGAAATATATTTATGGCAGAAGCGATATATAGACATAAGTTCTTCGGGGATAACAAAGTGGTCAAGATGTAAGAGAGAAGCAGTAGGGGTGAGCGAGTGGAAAACACTTACAACATCAAAAAGGAGAGCCAGAATGCAGGACGCCACCTTCGCATGATCACATTTGATGGTAGTTGGAAAAGAATATAACCCGCAAAAAATATTGAAAGACTCCATTGATATTGAAAATGATTCATATGCAAATCATTTTCAAGACCTCCTAGCTTCGCATTGCCGATGTTGGATCTAAAATATATTATAGAGTTTGTGACGTTAATTTTTTTAATAAGATAATTAGAATGTAATAACGACAACATGATCATATGCCGTATATATTAATAATTGTTGTGTAGGAAAAAAAAAGGTGAATTACCGATCGAGAAAACAAAGAAGATATAATACAGATAGTAATGGAATGAGTCTCAAATCAAGTTTTCTACATATTCAATTTTTGAAAATAGGTATAAATAAATAAATAAATATATATATATAATTCTATATAATTTCATTCTATATATATCAAATTCACATGATGATTGAATCAATATACTACGATATGATAGTATACCTTAATAACTTTGACTTGATTTCCTCCACATCGGATCGGTTAAGAATGGATATGTGTTGCTGTTCTTTGGTATCCATATCCTAAAAGTCACGTTGTTGTGGTTTATAATTATAATGATAAATAGATGAATAATCGGATTCGTTAACGAAGAAAAGAAAAGTAAAAAAGAATACAAGATCGAAAATATTTTTTCATGAGCGATATTTATAGACTTTATCTGTCATCACTTTTTTAAAGAATAATATTCTATGCAAGAACTTAAAAAAGAAAAAAAAAGCCATAAAGGAGAAGTAAAAAAAAGGGTCGTCATCGAGGAACAAAAAAAAGAAGGGTTTTCATTGATATCATCAGAATTACAATCAAGCCTTGATTCCTACGTAATACATAAATCTAGATCAGGAACCTTAAAACAGAAAAAAGAAACTGCATATGATAAAAAAATTAAGGCATGGAGGAGTGTTTTCACAAAATTGATAAAATACTACAGTAATAACCTTATAAGTAACAACACCGATTTCAGTATTCAGGTATTGAAACTATTTAAACTGCATAAATAAAATTTACCAACCAATTCCCTCTCTCCTTACCAACTTTCTTCTCTAGACTTTTTTTTTCATTGTGCATTATTATTTGTAATATTAAATATTAAATAAACAAATTTTCATGCTTATTGGGCTGTTTTATAAAAGATATAAAGAGAAGAAAAGTGCATTATGCACCTTATTATTGATGTCAGATGTCTCTCGTGGGAATTAAAAATAGTACTCTACTTGCTTACCTTGAATAGAATATATATGCGAAGAATATGTACCGTACTATTGCTGCAATGCAGTCCAATTGAATAGAAGAATTATTACCATTGGTTATTCAAATAAGCTACAGTAATACGCTAATTTTCATTGAACTGAAATAAATTGTCATTCATTACTTACACGGGCTTTACAATAAGTTAAATTAAGCTTCTTATTACTTGATACGTATGACAATCTACTTGTATGTATTCTATATACTACGTCCCAATAAAAAGAACACCATGCAATAGAGTGCATCTTGACTGTATACCAGCACACACCACATGATTTATGCGAACTATCATATATCGATAGAAATACATTAAAATATCAATATAAAGAAAAAACAAAGCTCGTTGATTTCTTAAATTTTTATTTACTTATTGATAAAACTTTTACACGTCAACCGTACGTCGTATACCATGTATGCATTATATGTTGTTCAACAACAAATACCAAAGTTCATGCTTATTTAATAGCATTGGGCTTGGATTTCCCTTCGAAAGGTAATAACTGTTTGTTTTTGTGAAACTTGGGGTTCTGCCGTCATAATCTTAAGAATTCATTCTTTGACTGCACCAGAAATTAACCTTTCTCCATTAGTTAAGGCGCATATACGCTTAATAATAATAATATAACAATGCTCAAATATATTTATAGCTTACGCAATGAATTATAATAAACCCTCACGTTTTTCAGGAACAAAAGTAATTTGGGTTATAAGATGTTTAAAGAAGCAGAAGATAACTCGTGTTCATGCATGTCTTCTCTGTTTTTTTTTTGAGACCGGAATTCCTTACCATAAAGCAACTTTACTCGTTGATGTACTAACGTAACGCGTGTATAAGATTATATTGTATATACCCATTCTCTTACTTTAATTACCTGAAACATGTATGCAACACATAATTAAAGTTGATTTGATAAGATACATAATATATTTTTTTTTTAAAAAAAAAAACAGTGTTACGTATTTGTTTTCTCAAACTAATTATCTGCGGGTCATGCTTATATAGTAGTGCTTATTGACTTTTTTTTTTACCTAATTGCTCTGCACATGCGCATACGTGTTACACACATTAGATTTATTTTCTCGTTGAAGAATATGCAAAAACGATGGCGCGTAAGCAGTTACGTACTATAAAGTAATTACTGTAAACGTAGTACATGTTTATAAATATTTATTGTTTTATTACATTAGACATACAAGTTTGTTTTCAACTTTTGAGACAATTAATATTAGATGGTACTTTCTTTACTGGTGTGGACTAATATTATAGTTCGCACAATAATCGTGTAACAAGTGATTTATATGCTGTAGGCAAATATCATACCATGCACTACACCAAATGTCGTTTGTTTATCTCATGTTTTACAGAAATAGCTTACTTTACCTGTTTTTCACTTGTTGTATATTATAGTTCTGTTGGATTTTACATAGATCATGATCATTTTATTGTAATACGTACAATAGATCCCCGGTTTTTGCAAGGTGATACTTTCTACAAAAAAGTTGTGGAACACGGGGTTTGCAAAACGTGGGGGGGGGGGTCTACTGTACATCCACAACTCTTTACCGCTAATTTATCCGACCCAAGATGGAGTACGGCCTGGCCATTGCAAAACTCAATAGAGATGATTACAACACTCTCCAAGAAGCACAAAACACCTGTCTTCGAAAAATATATGGTACCAAGACTAATCACTCGATGACCATTATTCACCATCTACGTAGCAAATCTTGAATATATGATTGATCGTGTTACTACCTTACAAGCAAAGTTTATATTTCGTTCATATCATATGCCTGATGATGTTTTATTCCCAACCTTCTTACTACCTCATGTTCGCCAAACAAAAGGTCTTCGCTCCTGGACTTCAATCATTAGAAAAAATAAGATCTGGAAATCACTAGATACAACAACACAACCAGACCGCACCACGGTAACAACCAGTGATCTAAAAACAGCCATCAAACAACATCTTAAAAGCACACACATACAACGCTGCCAACGTGAGAACAGTAAATTACTAAATCAATGCCGTCAGCAATTGGAAATTGACCCAATTTTATGGCTGCCCATGACACCTACAGAACGTAATTTATGTATTTACTATCGCCTAGGTTAGATCACTGATCACCAGCAATAACCTTGTCCTAATTGTCACCAAACAACCCGGCTATCCAAACAACACTTACTTTCTTGCCATCGGGTCAATACATTTTTATCAATTTCCAAAAACATCAGCGACCCTATTTCTTTTGTTCTCAATCGACTCCCCAAAGCACCTCCAACATCACACCAAAAACGTGTCTATTGGAAAATCATCTGGCCGAAACTCTGCTTCATTCTACACCAACTACACTGTACTTGCCGTCCTGAATATTATACCATCCCTTCACCTCCAAAAAATCAATTTGGTCATTTATTACTACAATGGATTGAACCACCACTTGTACCACATGCACCTCCTTTAAACATAAAAAAAAAAAAGAAAACCAATAAGCAAACAAAGTATCAGCATTTCTTTTGCCATGTTCCACTTCTCCTTCACTACTTTCTCTTCTAACTTAGTCGACCCCTACTTCATCCCCTTCATCAAGATCTATGTACTGTCGCTTTTCAATACACCCTTTTCCTCCTGCCCTGCAGGTTTTTCAATTCCTTCTCTTTGTGAACATACGAGAGGAAAAAGCTGCAAGCAGCGCGTGTTCAATTTAATTTCGTCATTAATAAAATAAATAAATTTCAACGTACATCCACAAAAAAGTGTCAATCATTTTATTTTACGTATTTTTTATATAATAGGGGTGCTACTAACAAAGATAAGTTGTCTGGCCCACAAAAATCCTGCGACTCTTTTTATTGAAAAATCCATAAATGAATACAATCACGTACCCTTACGTATAGGGTACTAATTTAATAAATCAATAAATAGTAGATTTTTAAAAATGTGCATATTGAAAATGTGAAATAAACGAGAATCTGAAAACCTATTATCTATGTCAATTTTTCTACTCACTGGTTTTTTTGCGAAATTAGTGAGGTGTGAAAGTTAACGAGTATGGAATTAACGAGATCCTATCGTCGTTGATTAATATTTATGATATCATTGAGTGTTTGTCTATACGTAGTCTTTTTAAATAAAATAATTATTTGAGATCAACTAAATAATCACGTGCCGTATATAGTAGCAGTGATGTTACCATGGAAACATACTAACTTTTCATTAGAGTTGCCATGTATACCTTACATCTAAATTGTAATGATAGTATGTAATGGACTTTTATAGGCCATTGTTTTGTCTTATTGTTTTCTCCACTGTATATATTAAAAATCTCACCAAGTATCATATCAAGATAACTTGTTGTCTGATAAGGAGCTGATTTCAAACATTTTTTTTCTTTTATATATGTAGTAATTTTTTTTTATTTTAATCCTTTTTATTTTAGTAATCAAACAATGTATAATTAATCTCCCAAAGGCAACCCACACATTTCACAGTTGACAGCTCCACCTGGATTAGCAAAAGTACAATGTCGACATGATACTTCTGCGTATTCAGACGTTGCTGGAGTAGCAGCACCTGAGGTTGTTGCTGATCGTGAAGAGGGCGTATTATAACGAGCATTTCCTTCTATATAAAAATAAACCGATAGACAAATAGTAAGATTATTATTATCGTTCTTAACATCTTACTCTTACTTTCTTTCTTAAAAAAATATCTCTCTCTTTGTCTCTTTTTTTTACCTGCTTCCTTCAAAAGGACAGTCAATGTTTTCCAGCCATCTAATGTTTCTAATAGATTTGCCGGTACATCACGTTTTGTAGCAACTTGACATAATGTATCAAATTCATTTGGACTCAGGGTATTCAACGAAGCAATAAAACAAAGTACATGGAAATCAGATAAAAGTTTCTTGAGCTGTTCAGGATTAGAAGCATTACTCAAATATTTGGATAAAGTACCAACATCTTGAGCTTGTCTATTTTCAACGGTAAATCCTGGAGAAGCAGTGAAAAGCGGATCAGGTTCATGGGGGAAACCGTTGGTTACCTAGATATCATTCATTGTTTATTTGTTAGCGTACAGTTTCATTATGAGGTAAAAAAAAAAGCGATTTAACAATGATATTGAATACATTACATTAACCAACAAATATTCAACAGGGAAAGTAGGTTTCGCTGATTGTTTCACTACAACATTATATTCATTCTTGAACTTATAAAATACTTCAGGAACATACCGTTCATGAGATATACTTTCATGAACGCGCATTACTGATGGTTTTCGGCTTGGCTCAATAATATCTGCATCATTTAATGCCGTAGCTGTTTCAGATACTTGATATGCCTTAACATCAATATTTCCTTCCAAATCACCGGAAACAACACATGTCAAGAATTTAGATCCATATTTGCCTGTAGCGGAATGTTTACAAGGACTTGGGTGACGTTTTTGCATTTCGGCAGCAAAGGCACATTCAAGAGAAGATAAAAAGTAGGAATCCACATGTCGCTTTGGGATAACAGTACCCTTTCCGGTGCCATCATCAATCAAATCTGTGAAAAGCATACCCACAATGGAGAGGCCACATGCTTCTGCTACTTTGTTGACCCTTGTTTGTTCTTCATCCCATGGTAATGCTAATTTAATACCATCCACGTGATCCTCTTGAGGAGGTTCATAAATGGCTTCTACAACAGCTTTGATTCCAAGAGGGACTTCTAAATAGGGTTCATAACGACCATAAAGATATCCAATTCTTTGACAGCCTGTACTACGCCATGAGTTTAAAAAGGTATCGATTAATCCAGCAGATGAAAACTCAATATGATCGACCATACGATATGTCTATTTTTTTTTTCATAATCAGTCAAAGGGGAACACACACACAGTCATCCCATAAATTATCATTATTATTTACAAGTCTCCCCTCTCCAATCCTCTTTCCATCCTTCTTTTTATATATACCTGTCTTTGTAAAGTAATTGCACTTGGCTGACACTTTGTACAGATACCTTCTGGCCAAGGAGCATGTCCGCCTGTACATGGTACTTTAACTTTATAATTTGGCTCTTCCAAAGGTGGTAGTTGTTTTAAGACATCTGATGAAGGAGCACTTGTTTGTTTAGCAGCACCAATTTGGCGTAAATAAGCATGAAAAGACATGTGTTTAATTTTGTTTTCTTCTAAATATCTTTGATCATATGGCTTATATATATATATATATATATATATTATTAGCATATATGTCTCACCATATGTTTTACTAATCTATTATCATTACCTCTAATGGCATACAATAATCACACATTGCATTATCACCATGGCGACAACTGTATATACAAAATAATAATAATAATAAGATGTTACCATCCAAATTTAGAGAAAATTCGTCAATGTGATAAAATATATATTCATACACCTATATCCCTATCATACACACCCCCATAATCTCCACAGACACACACACTTACAAATCAGTATCTCTTGGTCTCTTAATAAGTCCACGTTGTTTTTCAAGAAAATCATCTACTTCATCCTGTTTTATAGATTGAAGGTCATCAATCGGAATATATCCCGAAGAATCTTTAGGTTTCGGTTGTTGTTGTGCAGCTGCGGTAGAGGACGAAGAAGAAGCTTCCTCTGTAGTACTTGTTGATTCAGGAAATGAAACATAGACAATGTCACCATGCCTATATAAAAATATTGACGACAAGAAAAAAATAATAATATTAACAAAACAAAGAGCTAGTACTTGTGTGAAATGAAATGATTTAAAACATATTCAATAAGCATTTCTTTTTTCCTTCCTTCCATTCTACTCAAAGTTTTCCAAATATAAAGAATAAAACCTTACTTTAATTCGGTAGAACCAATGGTTTTTTCTTTAAGTTGTACAATAGGTGTAGCTGAATCAGGGCTAGGTTGATTACCAACTGCAATCGTATCGGCATTATCAAGTTTCAGAGTTGACGCGATCTTTTGAAGAAGTGAAGAAGAGTTCATGAAGAGGTTTTTATTTTTTAGTTATATATTGTCCTATCCCATAACTACCTCAATATAATATATGTACCTTTTCTGCTAAAGAAGCAAAAGTATCGGTAGGCTCGACTTGGATTCGGCTCATACCCTCTTTTGATCGAATTCGAAGAAGCTATAATGGGGTTGAGCGATGAACAATAAATATACACAATTGATGATAGCAAGAAAGAAGAACGAGTTTTTTTTTTGTTTTGTTGGATAAATAGCATACCATGATTCTTTTCTTTCTCTCTTTTTTATTATTATACTATGAAAACAAAATATATGGATTAGAAATGGAGGAAATGATCAAAGGAAAAGAAAAGAAAGAAAGAAATATATTACATATACGCGCGCCTATTCACAATTTTTTTTTTATCGGGATAAAATTATATAATGTATGTACATACGTAGACATTTTAAACCATATTTGAAAATTACATATGAACCCAGCAAATCATGCAAAATAATAAAAAAAAACCACAATTTATTTATTTTTTTCTACCCAATAAAGTTTCTTAATCGATATTCAAATCTAGTTAATGAAACTTGTAAATAATTAATATCTACATCAATTAAAGAAGCAGCAAGTTCTAAAAGAGTTTGATACTCTTTGGACATTATTTTAGGTCGATAAATTGCTGTTTTCCTTTTTTGAAATGTAATATCATAAACAGATGGTGAATTACTAATTTGATTTTTAGCCTTCTTTAAATCCAAACAATTTAAAAAACTTAAGTCTTGAAATTGTTCTGATGGTAAATAAATCAAGTCAAATTGCTTATTGAAATGTTGTCCCGTAAAAGAGATTTCTTTTTTGAATGTGAGACCTATTATTTTTAAAGACATATATGCTTAGAATATGATAATAATATAAAAAGATTATTAATTATTATTTTTACCTTCTTTTTTTGTAAAATTGGCTATTTTAAGCATTCGAACAAGATTTTCAAGAAATGCAATATTCACTTGAGAATTTTCACCATTCATTGCCATCAACCTAGTAAAACAACAATAATAAATAAATTCTTATAGTTAGTTCCTCTGTTTACTATACTACTAACTTTATTATTATCATTTACCTTTTTTTCTTGATATTTTTACATTGATTTATACTAGATTGTATATTTTTAATAATGGATTCTTTTGATGGTGTTGTTGGTAAAGATCGATTTTTTTTGCCTTCAGGTCGATCATCCAAATAGTAAAGTATTTTGATAACCATAATCATACATATGACAGCTTGAATATCATCATTTTTATCTTTAGTTTTGAAATATTTGTCATGTTTCACCATACTCTTTTGCATCTTTTGAAGAATTACGCTTGCATGACTTCGAAATGTATCTACTCGTTTGAAGATTAGAAATAAAATAAAAATGAACGAGATAGTATATATGTATATAAATATTTACCAGGTAGACCAAAATGGGGATATAACCGATGAAGTAAACCAGGAACATTTTCATTTGAAAATTTTAGTCCACAATGTTTTTCAAAACAAATTTGATAACGACGTAAGTCTTTATTCAAGACAGAAATATACGGTATATATTTGAGTGTGTAAATAGTAGCTCGATCAAGACGTCGGACCACTCTGTCTGGTATTTGGTATAACGTATCCATATAAGGAAGCTGTAATGTTTGACACCATCGACGAATATCCGAAAATAAAACTGGAAGACGTGCCCATTTGAATGTTAAAAATAAAAATATAATGATATGAGCGTATCGTAATTGTGGCCATTCATATATTCCTTCGTTGTCATCTTTGTCATTATCAATATAGTCATTATCATTGCCATCGTTACCATTGTCATATTTATCCTTTCCTTTTTTCTGTTGATGTCGTTGCTTTTCTTCATTAATATGGTTTTGTACTTCTTTGTCAAATGCATCGTCGTCATCAAAATCAACACCTAATTCATCTTCCAAAGTTCTTGATGGCATAGGCATTGTTTTCAAAACGTTTTCAGTTATTGACTGTTGTTGTGATTGTTGACTGTCATTAAAGTAATCATCTTCTTCAGTATCAAATATATCAAAGGTAATTGATTTTTCACTACCAATAACATAAATTTCCCATATCGATTGTGCAATAATTTGAATATTTTCTGGAAAACCAAATTCACGAACACAATATTCGACTATTAAATTTAATCCAGTTTGACAGACTTGAACAATGGCACTTTCTCGATCGATACCCGTATATCCTAAAAAAAAAATAAGAGAGTCAGATAAAATTTATATGTCAATTAATCAATTAAAATACTAATTCATTGATCCAAATGACTTACGATCATCTCCATGATCAACATGTTTGAGTCCTTTTACTCGTTTTCGTCTTCTACCGGTATAAACCATTCCGTCATCTTGGGTTTGTTCTATCCAACCAAGTAATACGTGACCATTCTTGCATACCATTGTACCATCAGACTTTTTTTTGAAACGTCTTGTTCCACATCGTTCACAAGGTTCTTTTCTTCTCATGGTCGTTCTTGTTGTTTTGTGTGTGTGTGTGCGTGTGTTGCTGGTGGTATATATAAGAAAATATGAGTTACAAATATATAAAAAAAAAGGGAGGGAAAAAAATGTAATTTACAAATTAAAATGCGCGGTTGAGTGTGTGTGTGTGTGTGTGTGTGTGTGTGTGTGTGTATTATGAATAAAAGTGAAAATAATAATATGAAAACTTTCTTGTGTATATCGTATTTTTGAAAGAGAAAAAAAAAGTTAATGAATTAAATTGAATTGAAATGAATGAAGCTGAAAAATTAGAATAAAAAAATGTACAAAAGTAATAAAATTGTTATTATTGTGATGGAAAATAAATAAAAAATTAGTTTTTTCCTTTATTCTCTCGATCTTCTGCTGAAATGGTATAAGCGTTTTCGTCAAGAATTCGATCGAGTTGATATTGAAGATTTTGAACACACGATGCTTCTACAAACAAATGAGTCTCGTCAAGATCTTCGATCACAAAGTTGCCTTTTTTGTTGAGATTGAGAACTATTTGTTTGACCGTCGTATCACACTCCAACAATACACCTTTTACTGCCTTAACCATTAAGAATTGTTAGAGAGATAAAAAAATACTTCTTCTTTTTTTTTCTTTCGGTTCAGAGAGGAAAAAAAAAAAATATGCAAAATTACTTTTTGGTTCCTGTAATTGGAAAATGAATTATTTTTGTGACTTTGATTGGTCCTCGCCTTTTTTTCCCAACTACTTTTTTTTTTACTCCTCCACGTTTCTCTTCTCTAAACTCTTTACTACTACACTTTGCTGCGCGTTCTTCGCATAAAAAAACAAGAAAACTTATTATGGTCTCATTGTGGTGGGGTCAAACTCCTTTAGATGAGCTTATTGGTAGAAAAAAAATTACTTTTTCTTTTAAACTATATATATATATATATATATGTGTATGTGTGTGTGTGTGTGTGTATTTGTCTACATAAAATAACAAAAATATTTGTTATTATATTAGAAAAAGCAACGTCGGAACTCTTACCAGCACACCAAGAAGACGTTGCTCTTCAATTTATGATTAGTGATCAAATTCGTAGTAAAAAAGTTAATGCTAAAGATGCTATGCGTTCCTTACATAAACGTCTTCAACATAAAAATCCAAACGTTCAAATGGCAACGTTATCTGTAAGATAATTTTTTTATGTATTACATACACACACATAAAGGAAAAAATAAGAAAAATACGAATTACTCATACATTTATTATTTATATTAGCTCACAGATACCTGTGTAAAAAATGGAGGTGATCAATTTGTTCGAGAAATAGCTAGTCGTGAGTTTATGGAAGGTATCTCTTCTATAGTACACTCATCGGTATGTTAAAAGAAAAACATTGTGTTTTATTGTTTGGTTATTGAATATGATGGATAGACCACATGAGAATGGGTAAATAATAATTTTCTCTCCTTTTTTTTCCATGTGTCATATATATATATATATATATATATATATATACATATAGAGTACGGACTATAATGTAAGAATACGTACGTTAGCAATTCTTCAAACATGGGCTATTGCGGCCAAAAATACTCCATCGCTTAGTTACTTGACCGATACCTATAATCTTTTTCGCGCAGAAGGTGTTTCTTTTCCCGAAGTTCAAGAACCAGTGAATTCATTTTTATTAGAAACCATTGCGGTAAATATGTACTCTATGAATACATCCATAGCAACAAGGAATGACTTATTGTGTCATTAATAATACTGATTTTTATTTGTATATGACAGCCTCCTGAATGGACAGATTCAGATGTATGTGAACGTTGTAGAACGCCATTTACTCTGACTAATCGTAAGGTATTATTAAGATTTCATATAGACAAATGATCGAAGAATGTGAGGAAGAGGAGACAAAAAGATATATGTAAAAAAAAAATGAATGAGTGACTGATAATTTATATGGGGGGGTCATGTTCCTTATAGCATCATTGTCGAAATTGTGGTGGAACGTTTTGCCAAGAGTGTTCTTCAAAATCATTACCTTTACCTCATATGGCAATTGATGAAGCTGTCCGAGTATGTTATGGATGTTATATCAAGCTTAAGTTATCGCGTGTTGCCAAGAAAAATGGACCATTACCACCTTATCCAGGTGCCCCACAACAATCCGCCGCAGCACAAGCAGCACCTTCATTGGTTCGCACACCCACAACACCAAACCATTCACAACCCACTACAACTAAGACAACGGCTAATAATAATAATAATAACATTAATGATGATGATACACAATTTGAAGAAGATTTAAAGAAAGCTCTTGAATTGTCTAAGATAGATGCTGAACAAACTAGTGGATATGGAGGATATAACTCACCATCACCTTACAATAAAGTGGAAAGCAATAAAACGGCTGAATGGGAACAAAGATCGTTTTCAGTGAATAATAATGAACAACAACATAGTGAAGGACGAGAGGATGAAGAAGACCCAGAATTAGCTGCCGCGATAGCAGCATCATTAAAAGACATGGAAGACGCACAAAAATCTACTTTTGAATATTATACTAATCAAAAGGCACCAACAATAACAACAACTAATAATGCTCCTACAAATGCAACGACAGGTGTAAAAGGTGATGAATTAACACCTGTAGAAATGGAAAACATTGAATTATTTTCATTATTGATGCATCGAATCAATGATTCTGGAAACACGATTGGAGATGACAATCAAATCAATCGTCTTTATACTCAAATTGGTACTTTACAACCAAAGTTAGTAAAGAATCTCGATGAAGCGAGTCAAAAATATCGTAAGTACTTAGTATCTTTATTAAAAATCCAAAAAAAAAAAAATTCATATATCTATTTTACTTATTAAAATTGTACTTAGAAAAATTTGCTGAGCTGCATGAAAAATTGAATATGTCTGTAAAAAAATATGATCAATTACTTCAGCAACGAGTGGCAAATTCTTATAATCGAGGAACTTTTTCTTCAACAGGAACTCAAAATTATGCAGCAGCTCAATACCCTACCACTCCTACTTCACCAATACAACAGCAGTCCGTTTCTTCTTTGTACCCTACCATGCAACCTCCTACCAATAATTATCCGTCCACATATACCACATCAAATCATAACGGCGCTCCAAATGCACCATCTGTGTTATATCCTTATCAAACTGAACAACCACAACAATATGGCTACGTTGGATCACCAGCACCTAATCAACAACAACAATCTGTTCAACCTCCAATTACCCAAAACATCCCTCAACCTCAATATACACATCAACAATCTCAGCAATTTCAACAACCTTACCCACAGTTATCACAACAATCACAGCAACCCCAACAATCCATGTACCCTTCTGTTCCTAATCATACCCCAACACCTCCTTCATCGCAACCTCAACAACCAGTCCAACAATCAAAACCTATTGAAGAAGCACCTTTGATTGATCTATAGTAAATCAATAATAAATCTAGCGTACCTGTTTTTTTTTACTCTTTTCTACTTTTCTTTATCATATATATCAATACAAATATCCGTTTTATTTTATGTGTTTTTGTCTCTTGAATATAAAAATGTGCTTATATTTTTTTGAACTGTCACATGTTATTCATGTACGACGTACTCTACATACAGCTTATTAGTATTACTATTATTATTATTATTTATTGTAAATTAATTATGCTAATGCAGTTGCTACTTTATCTTGCTTCATAAGATGGTTCACAGCCATTTGTCGATATGATTCAAGGTCAGGCACTTCAAGACCAACCACTTTGGCAGCATCATCCCATTTCCGGACTTGAACTTTTAATTCGAATAAAGGATCTTCTTCAAACTCTTTCACTTGTTCTGATGTAAATGGGCCACCCTTAATAAATAAAATACAGTGTATAAATGGGCCAGTCAGTTCATCCCATATTCTACTACGGTATACATTTTTTTTATATTATATATATATATATTCACTGCTATAACTAAAACAAAATTCGGCAAACACTGATCCTATAATTTATTAAAGTTAATGATGGAGACTTTACCTGATACTTTAAAGATAATTTACTGGCACCACTTAAACTTTCATAGTAACTATGGTCCTTTCCTGTTAGATAACGCTTGACGGGTACATGTGATTCCACTAGTTGAGCCACCTTGTTCGAAAATCCTAGTTTGCGAAGATATTCAGCACCGATACGTTCATGGCCAGTGACTCCAACACTAATGGTTGAATTGGGAGAAGTGGTGGTAGAATTTGTTGGATCTAGTTCTGCGAGCGCAGAAGTATCACAGATCATTTGTTTTTGATCGGCAGATGTTGCAAACTGACCAATATCATGCAAAAGTGCCGCCAATACTGTTTCATCGTCTGCCTCTATAAAAATAGTTATAGCATAATAGTACAGGGTTTTTTTTTAGTAATATATACTTATTATATAGGTAATAATCGTAATAAAATAAAAATACTTTACTGGTCTCTAATGCTTGAGCAGCAGCTTGGAGACTATGTTCAAGTTGGGAAATTTTTTCACCAATATAATCTTGTTTACTACCATCGATAAGAACTTTGAATACAGTATCCACAACTTGATTCGAAATTTCAAAATTCATTCTTTTTTTTTTTTTTTTTGTATATGGATAATATATCTTGTTATAATTAACAAATGAAGACAATAATATAAAATATTCACTTGATTAATAATATTAAAAGGATAAAAAAAAAAGAAAAATAATTCGGGGGAATCCTTATAAGGGGATTTTTTGATCTAATTCCGCGGAATGACCCGTAATTTGATTATGTGAAAAATTGGGGAATATACAAGCTTTTGTACAATTTTACCTGATTTAGTTCTGATGTTATCATTGTACAAATCGTCATCAGCCCCTCTTTATACAGTATCTATCTTCTGTCTCTATTTCTCTGTGGGGCATTATCATTATTGATTTTCTACCTTTTTTTTCTTCTTCTCATGATGACAATAAGTTTGGACATCCTTTGAGACCACGTGGATTCATATAATATTTACCTAGTCATCTATTTTTCTTACGTTCCTACGTAAGTAAAAGTTCTAGCCCCCCCCCCTTTTTTTTTTATTGGAAGGTATCCTGCAACAGATCTGTTACTTTATGTCGCGCGGGTTCGTGAGAATACAAATCTATGTAATTGTTTACACAACATGAATCGCTTCAAGCGAGCGCTTCCGAGGAACGATGTTTTTTTTTTTTTGTTATTTGATATTCTCTTACTCTATTTATTTATCTATATTTTACATAATATATAAACTTTTGGTATTTGAGCTTTTTTTCTCCCTTTGTTTCTATAGTAAAACAAACAAACTCAAGTCATTACCAAGTCGATCTATCAGCACTATCACTACATAACAAAGAATAAGACAATCAATCAATTAAGAATGACTAATTCTTCTGTACAGAATACTCAACCCTATGAAATATCTACCAAACAGCTTGAATCTTACAAAGAAAATGGATATTTGGTGATCGATGATTTCTTTTCTATTCATGAACATCAAGCTTTAACAAATTATTGTTATGAATTCCAAAATTGGGGTAAAGAAAAGGGTAAATGGATGCAATATTATGAAACCAATACTGTTTCCGGTGAAAATCAGCTATGCCGTACCGAAAATTTTACTCCATTTCATGAAGCCATGGCTAGTTATGTCAAAAGTCAAAGACTTTTAGATGTTTTGGAAAAGCTTCACGATGAAAAATATGTATTGTTCAAAGAAAAAGTCAATTATAAACTTCCTGGTGGTGGAGGTACGTTAAAGAAATTTGTTACGTATTCTTGGAAGAAGAAAATACTATATACCTATTCATGTAATAGCTTATCTAATTGTTATGTAACGATAATGGCTAATAATTATATATATATATAATAATATTAATAGGATTTCCTGCTCATCAAGATGCTCCTGCTTTTGTTCAATTTGGTCAATCTTCCCATATGACTGTTATGTTCACTATTGATCCTACTACTGCTGAAAATGGCTGTCTAGAAGTTGTACCTGGATCACATAAAAACCGATTTGAACGTGGAATTTTACCACAAGAAAAACATAATGGATCTATTGCTGTTGATTGGTGTGATAAACAAGAATGGAAACCTGTGTATTTGCAACCTGTATGACGTTCATTACTTTTATTACTAGCAGCAGACCTGCTGTTATTCAACTATATAATCTGTATATAACACAATGCTAAGTGAAAAAAAAAACTATAGAAAACTAATGTATACATGTTCTTTCTTTTTCTCTGTTATCATCTTCTTCTCTATTATTTAGGGGTCTGTTCTTATTTTTGGTGCTTATCTTGCTCATCGATCTGGTAATAACAATACCAATAATTCGAGAATTGCTGTTTATTTGACCTATAATGCAGCCCGTGAAGGTGATATGCGTGATCATTATTATGCTGAAAAACGAAAACTTTTCCCACCATCGTATGAACGTGAAGAGGGAAAGGATTATAGTAAGCCATTATGTTCTCTTAACTCATTCCGTTGATAACTTGACTTATTATATAAGTTTTACAAAACACTAAGTACGTACGTAACATTAATTTATTTATTAGGTGAAGGGGCTGTTATTTACAATCTTGCTACCCCAATCAAATCATAATTTTATAAAATCATATGATTTTTGTATGTCACTATTTTATTATACAACTTTTCTATCTCTCCGTCGCACCCACACTTTTTTATTAATATTTTATTTTATTCAAATAAAATATATAACCTATTTATATATTACGTATCATATACAGTAAATATATTGATAGTTTTTTCTTTTATATTATTAGCATTCATGCTTTATTTAAGCACACAATAGAATATATAATAACTGTCAAATAATGGTAATTTAAATAGTACATAAATGAGAAACATTTAGTTTTTGATACGTACGGATCGATATAATAGTTGAATTGAGAAACGCCATTATAGAATAATGTACATACGTATGTTCTTTTATACTAGTTTCTGAAACACGAATGAAATACTATGTACTTGTACAGTATTTGTATTATGATGAGAATTACTATACAAGATCTTCTCATTTATTATAGTTTTAAACAAAGAAAACAATTTCCAACACTTATTATTGTAGAACAATTATATAATCATATGTATTTTTGTTGATTCTTGATAAGGATACAGTGTCGTTAAACAAAACATATTAATTTATACTACAGGAAGTCTCTGTTTGCTTAAATTTGTACCCAATTTAATACATAGGTAAACTAGATGTCTTGGGCTTTTTTAAGAAAAAAAACTTAATTAGTTTACTATAATGATCGAGATTCCTTCTTCTTTGATATTATATCTAATATATGATGATAAATATAAAAGAATCTGATAGGTACAAGAATATAAAATGCGTCATATGGCTTGGGTTAATTATTTGAAATAAGAAATTACCGGGTGGGGGGGTTACGTACTGGGAATAGAACTGATAATAAATTACAATGGTAAATTGATTAAACTACATGTAGGCCAGTTTCCAACCATTCTTTTAACATGTCTTGATATTTTTTGTTTTCTCAATTCATTTTCTAAAAGCTTTAATAAAGTCTCAAATATTTTACGTTTCCGATTGAGAATTTTGCAACAAGCGTATAAGAATAAAGCACGTATACTGGAATGATTCAAGTATGGTGATAGCCTCGATGATGCCTCTTTTTGTGCTTGTAATAAAATTTCTAAATGTATATATATATATAAACAGTTTCTCCAATTAGTTTCTTATACTTCATTCAACGTAAAAAAAGACGATGACTTGATAATTATTACGTATGACACTTTACTATATAAAATTTTCCAGGAAACTTTCTTATTATACATAAGCAATTGTCGAACATAGATACCGAATTTTAAAGCTGTAAGCAAATAAGTTTCGAATAGATTCCTGTAAATGGTATCTTTTGCATTAAAATTAACATCAACCAGAAGTCGACTTTGTTTTGTTTTCATGGTTCTTTTTTTTTTTTCAAAAATGAAAAAGATATGTGAAAATCATTAATATAGCTTTTTCTTCATTTACATTTATACATTGATATATACGTAGAATCTAGAGGCTTGGTTTTTTTCTCTCTCTTATACTTACTGGGTTATTTGTCGTTGAATATCTTTATAATAAGAAATAAATTTTAAAGTCATCAAATCACGAATATCTAAAATGATGAAAGAGTAGAAGCGAGATACATATATATGTTAGCAATACATTATGATTTAAGCTGGCATTGTTAATTCAGATATTTTAAAAGGAAAAAAATATATATTCTTACTGTTCTTTTTATATCTTGAGAAATCTGAACTGATATCCAAAGTATTAGTATTAATGTTTAATCCACACCATGATAATTCTAAATATAAATTTATTTAACAATAGTAAAGTTCAGTACGTACGTATTATGTGGGAAATGATTGTGAATAGATATGTTAAATAGTTTGCAAAATAGAAATAAAAAAAAAGGGAATAAGGTACCAGATACATTCCAAAATGGAATGTGATCCATATCTTCTATAGTCGTTGCTGATTTTGCTTGATTAAATCTTACTCCATAATTGTTTTTCCCTAATAAGTCAGAAAAATGTTATTTATAAAAGCTATACAGGACAAAAAAGAAAGAGAAGGAAAAAAAGGAAGTATTAGACTAAATCATATAATAACCCAAACCTTGTTCAATAAAAAGACCAAATCGTTTGATAGTGGTAACATTGGGTGTTATAAGCAAAAAGTCGTCAACATATCGAAGTAGCAACTAATAATAAAATTAGTATAAAAAAATAATAATTAGTTACCATTGATAATAGATAATTATATATATCAGTATATTGTATAAGTAAATGACTGCAAAAAAAAACTTACAGCATTCGGGTCGTTTTTAATGAATTCTAAACACTCATTTTCCATTTGTGTATAGAAATGATCGCAGAGCATAGTAGACAAACATGAACCTTGTGGAATTCCAATAGTTTGTCGATAGTTGTTACCTTGAATCTAAGACGCAGTGTTTTGCAATATGTTATATTGATTAGTAAAGTAATTGTTAAAAAGAAAGAAAGAAAGAAAAAATAGCAGACTTTGGTAACACTGTTTTGAATATGATCAGCAATCAATTGAAGTAATTCTTCACTATTTTGAGATGTATGATTAGGCTAAGGATTATATATAAAGAGATAAAATAAAAAGAAAAAAAAGAAGAAGTCGGCTATTCAGTTAATAATAGTTTTTTCATCAACATATAAAAATAATAATGATACAAACTTACACCTTCAATCCAAATGGACTGAGTAAATTTTTCTGCTAATTTTTGTATTTCTTTTTCGGATGATGAAGATGTACCTTTTATCAAATAGATTGTTTGTTAGCCTTGACATATTATCATTCTATTTTATTTGAATAATGAATTAAAAACTACTTACTAGGTGTTTCTACACATAATTCAGACTTCCAATTGATTTCACCAAATCGACTGTATGTAGTAACAAATGACTTGTAATTGTATTGCTACATTTGTTGAATATTTGTTAGTAGTCTCTCTTGCTCTAACTCGTACACCCATATAAACCATTATTACTATCTCACTAATTTCAATAAGCAATTATTATAGTTTTAATTGATATATACTACCAACCTTTTCTAAAGTATTTTTCAAGATCTCCAAAAGTAAGTACTGATCAATAGAATCAAAACTGCTCATAACATCTGTTTTTACAAAATGTAATTTTTGACTACATAAATAAATGTAGTTGTTAGTATGTATAGATTATACATGCATATACAGTATACGAAACCCGTTTCTTTTGATACTTACTCTTTAGGAATGCCCTTAAAAATGTTCGATTTGTAATTGAAGAGCTTTTCAAAAAGATCCAATGAATTGGTTACCGATTTACCAACAGATTCGAATTGCTTACGACTTCGTTCATAAGCAAGAACTTTTAATGCCTTATGAAGTTTTGACTTGTTGCTTCGATTGATATTCGACTACACAAGTATTAATCTAAAGTTAGCTTAAAAAATCTGATATGCGTGCATTGATATTATATAAATAAATAAATGTGTTTACCATGTCTGTAATAATTCGAATATTTTTTCCTTTGGGAACAAATCGAATCTTTGCTGTTGAAGAATTGTTTGACTATTTTATTCATTTGTTAATGTATTTCAGTAATTAGTTATATATATATATATATATATAGTAGACTATTTGTTTTATTGTAACTTACAGTAGAATCCACTTTCTCGTATCGCTGATCAGTGAGAAGTTCTTTAATCAATTCCATCGATTTTTTCTTCCACACATTGGCATGAAAAAAAACAATCTTATTACTCGTGGTACTTGCTTCAGTTACATAAAAATATGACTGTAATAATAACAATAATGATGATATTTAGTCAAATGTCACAAATTGAATAATGATGCAAATCAATAGGGACGATTTTTCTATTATTAATACCTTGATCAAATTGAAAACATAATTGTTAATAAACCATGTAATAGCTTGATATAAAAGTTGCTTTTCTTTGTTTATTTCGTCTTGACCACGATCCACAGTGTTTGGATCTCGTGGTGGTTTAAGCCATTGACAAACTGTTAACTAATATTTTTACAATATAAATAAATAATCAATTAATACATATTTTATCAGTGTAATATTATTATTATAATGACTTACATCAAATTCTTCAAGAATATCCGGTAAGTATAATACTTCTCGTTTTCCAATCTTTAATACTTTCTTCACAACTAAATATTATAACATGTTTATTTATAAATATATGCATTTTTTTGTTAAAATACTATCATTAATAATATTATATACATACGTGCCAAGATACATGTCAAGTTTTCGTCGGATCCAAAAAATTCAATTGAGAACACACGTTTGGTTTGTTCAAGAATGAATTGATACAACTATGAAGGAAAAAAAACCAAAAAATGTTGACAGAAGTTAAAGAAAAAAGAAACCCAACAATTGTTAATAGGAAGTAACTTTTACACATACTTGATTAGGCAATGTCTCCATCCTGTCAAGAGGATCATCATTCTAATAGCAATATAATATGTGTTATAGAGGTATGTTCATCAAAAATTAGATTACAATCAAGTTCCTATTCAAATATAAATGACAAAAACAGCAAATTTGTACCTTTGGGTATGGGCAATATTGAACCAATAATGATCTTGGTTTTGATTTCGCATTTTTTTTAATGATTTTTTCAATAATATTCTTAATAGTATCCAATCGTTGTGGAAACTTTTTTCTTTTCTAAAAGATCAAATTTTTAATTTGTAAAATATTTTATTATAAAGCAATTAAAAATTTAACAACCATTTAGAGAAACACATTAGTTAATATTAACTACTCCTAACCTTTTCAAATTCTTTTGGAAAAATGGTTTTTAATTGTTCCACAGCAGTATTCATCATCCATGTGGATGGTTTTTGGAAAAAATTGTTATTATGAAGCATGATAGATGGATGTATGGAGTAATTGTTAGTATTGATGATATTCATGGTACTAGAAGGACCCTGTTGTTCCTTGTTGCTACTATTACTATTACAATCCATTACAAAATTAATACGTGGACCTAAAAAAAAATCATATAATATAACAATTAGAACTGTAATGTCAACTTCAATATATATATAAATATATATATATAAATGGTTAAACAAGTATAATGGAAAACATTATGATGAACAGTTTTTATACCTGATAATTGATAGTAATTATCGTTTGAAACCCGTACAAGCAATACAATGTTCGTTATCAAATGTCTCATGGCTTTTTCTCCAATACTATGAAAAAAAAAGCGGTTGGGAACATATCAGTTAGAGGGAATTACACTTGTTTTTTTTCTTACTAACCATTTTAATAACATATTCCATTCATGGTTTAATAATTCTTTAGTAATAGTATTTGGCATTTTTTCCATGATAATTCTTTTGTTTGAATGGTCTCGATTCAAACTCTATTATTATAATAAAATACATTGATGGATGAATACGTTTGCGCTGTTTTTAATATGTTTGATAATAATACACTTTCATCAGTGAAAGAAAAAATTCAAGTATTTACTAAATAAGCACCAGATGTTAACATATGCTCCGAACCTTTACGTGCAGTAAGTATTTCACGTCGAATTTCATTGATAAGCTTATATATATTTAATCTTATTACTATTATGCATGAAAAAAATAACAAAAAAAAATCCATCCATAATTCTTTACACACATAAACACTTATATACATACTTCGTTCATAGATTTTCTTTTATTACTACTACTGGTACTGCCCTCTCCATAATTAAAAGTATTACTTCCATATTCCATAACTGAATACGGAATTCCAATGACAATACGTTCTACGATTCTATTTTGAAGTATTTCTTGATCAACCAATGAATCCACATTTTTTAAATCAATACTGAATGTCTGAAAAAGATATTGATCGATCGTTAATATATTTATAAAGAGCTTTTTAAAGTGATCTGGATATTTTGACATTGTTGACCTCCGTTGGAGGAAGTGGGGTAAATAAAAACAAAAAGTTAAAACGGTCTATAATAACAATCACTACTTTTCTTTTTTTGGAAAGAAGTCCTGACTTTGATTTTTTTGCTGGAATGTACAACAAAAAATGTGAGTAGCTTGTGCCTTAAAAAATTATGATAAAACAGCATATCGACAATAAAAACATGCCTTGTACATTAATAATAAACTGACGCTCTTACTGAAAGTCAAATGATAAAAGAGTTTAATGTTTAAGAAGAAGGTATAATATTAAATACCAACAATTTGTTTATTTGAAAAATGATCACGAATAAAAGAAAAAAACAAACATTCTTAAATTAAACCACCACTATCCTTAACTTTGAGTTACTGTGACAACATTCGTTTCCAGGCAAACTTTTTTTTTGTCATTGTTGTCAAGGTCTTAGTTCACCAATGCTAATATGCTTTTTGAAAAAAAAAAGCACACAAGTATCATTGGATCCATCCTCCTCAGGACGAAGACCTGCCTTGACATCGAGGAGGAAAAAAGGTTTTATTTATTATCAGGCTTCCATATCCCGTCAACATCCAAAAAAAAAAACCCAAATGAAGCATAACCTTCTTCAAAAGTTAATGATTCAAGTATTGTAGCTTTCTATACCGCAAGTATGATGGCAAACAGTATATACCAAACCAACAATGATTGAATCAAACGCCTGTAGCGAACAGTAACGTGATTCTCTTGGGATTTGACTATAACACCAAATTTTTTTTTTATCAATTGACTGAAAAGGACTACTTTCACCTAATAAATAAATAAAGTTAAAGTTTGGTGAAAAAAATGAAATCATTGAAGTCATGCAAGAAAAAAATCCGCGCGACATTGAAAGTAAAACAGATCAAATGTACTCACAGGGACGATCTTTATATTTTTCTTTTTTATATAATGCTCTGCCGAAAAACCCGATGATCGCAAAAACGAAACTTAACCAGAGTTATCCAACCACTACGCGTAGCTGAACAAGCTCATTTTCAATTCCTTTAAAAATAAAGGAAATAAAGAAAATGTAAAAATAATTGTTGTTTAGGGTTAGGAAAAACCCCTGATTATTGTACCAGTCTGAATTACACAACGAAATCATTCCAAACTTTTTGTTTATATATGGAAGCCCATGATCTTTGCTCACAGGGAACAAAGAAAATAGTTGCTAAGAGAAAAAAAAAAAACGGAACCTTCAGCTAGTTGTCATTGGATTAGAACTCAGTCCAATGAATTTACAGTAATCATCTCATGATTGGCAGGAGGTGAAAAATTACAATGATCTTTATACAAAAAAAAAAAGCATCTATCACCAATAATAGTTATATGGATGCTACCATCATTCCTGTGACTTATAACTCTTGAACTATCTGCCCATTTTTATTTTTTTAAAAGAGTTCAATAAATTATTGTGTTCGTGATAATAGCAGTAAGAATTATTTGATCTTTTCTACATATTGTATAATTTCGCAAAGTGTGTGAAAATAACATCATTTCCGGGTAAATTATATGCCACAACGATACTATGACCACACTTCACCAAATCGTATTGCATTGTACTTTCAAAGAAAAAAGAAATTAGCGGGAAGATGAGCTTATAGAGAATATCGCCTCGAAACCATCGGTATGATTTCAGAGGACGGTTAGAAGAAAAACTATAGCGAAAATAAGAGAAAAAAAAATCATGACAAAAAATGCATTCTATTCTCTCACGTTTTATTATCAATCAGTACAGCAGTTTTGCTCCGCAGGATCATTATCTCTTTTTCTCCCCACATTTTTTTTGTTGTCATTGAAACGAATTATACAACGACGAAACTTAACCATAAAACCAAAAGCTCCTCCTAATGCCATGTCACCACACATTTACAGAGTAGGAGGTCGTTTATTAAATGTGTCGAGATCTACGACTCACGCACCAATTCCTACTCTGTTATTATATACACGACATTTTTCCTCTCATGGTTCATTTTATCGATCACCTTCTTTATACCAACCAAAAACGCGATCGGCCTATTATCGAAACAGTAAGAATTCCCATTTATTGCCAACGACCATTCGATATTCAACAAATGCGCTACCTTTTAAGAAGGTAATATAATTTCGTTTTTTTTTTATTCATAATGAACGTTAACGTTTTACAAAAAGTGAAAACGTATTTTTTCTTTTCTTTGGAACAAATCTAATATGTATATATACATAAAGACTTTTGATAAGTTACTTATCGCCAATCGAGGAGAAATTGCTTGTCGAATAATCAAAACTGCTCGTAAAATGGGCATACGAACTGTCGCAGTGTATTCCGAACTTGATGCAAATGCACGGCATGTTCAACTGGCTGACGAAGCTGTATGTCTAGGTGATGCACAATCCTATTTATCCATACCCCGGATTCTAGATGCTGTACGACAAACAAATGCCCAAGCTGTTCATCCTGGATATGGGTTTCTAAGCGAAAATCCTGCTTTTGTCAAAGCATTAGAAGATGCCAATATTACCTTTGTGGGACCTTCCGCCGATGCAATTGCAGCTATGGGTGATAAGATTCAAAGTAAATTAATTGCTCATGCTAGTAATATTCATTGCATTCCTGGATATGATGGTGAAGTAAAATCAGTTCAAACAGCTCTTCAAGTAGCTCATGACATTGGTTATCCAGTTATGGTGAAAGCGAGTGCAGGTGGTGGTGGAAAGGGAATGCGAATTGCATGGAACGATGATGAATTAAAAGAAGGTTTTAAATTGGCAAAACAAGAATCGAAATCTTCTTTCGATGACGATCGGCTGTTAATTGAAAAATATATTGATCAACCACGGCATATTGAAATTCAAATATTGGGGGATAAACATGGTAATGTGGTTTACCTTCCAGAACGGGAATGTTCGATTCAACGACGGAATCAAAAAGTGATTGAAGAATCACCTAGTGTTCATGTGGATCCAGAAACAAGAAAAAAAATGGGTGAAGAAGCTGTTGCTTTGGCACGTCATGTAAAATACAATTCGGCAGGTAAAAAATAAAATTAAAATAACAGGGGAGATGAATTAAATCTGCGTATACGTTTGTACCTGCATACATATATGTATCGGATTATTACAGAAATTTGTCGTTCTAAATAAACAAGAGAATTAATTATCAAAAATCAGGTACGGTGGAATTTTTGATGGATACCGATCGTAACTTTTACTTTTTGGAAATGAATACACGGCTTCAAGTAGAACATCCCATTACAGAGTGTGTTACTGGTCTTGATCTTGTCGAACAAATGTTATATTCTGCTGCTGGTTACCCTTTATTGATTCAACAAAAAGATATCCAATGCAATGGCTGGGCTATTGAATCACGCGTTTATGCTGAGGATCCAACAAAATATTTACCGTCTGTTGGAAGACTCTTGGTTTATCAAGAACCCTCTGAATCTTTAGAACATGTTCGTTGTGATTCTGGTATCAAGGAAGGCACGGATATCGCAGTTGATTATGATCCATTATTATGCAAACTCACAACTCATGGCAAGACCCGTGATGAAGCACTTGACAGTATGATCCATGCTCTTGATGAATATGTCATTAAGGGTGTGACCCATAACATTCCATTGTTACGTAGTGTGGCTGGTCACCTACGTTTCCGAGCAGGTAAAACCATTACAACAAACTTTTTGGCAGAAGAATATCCAGATGGATACAGGACGACTAAGTTATCAGAACCTGATATGCAACAATTGGCTGCTGTAAATGCAGCCATGTGGGCTAAAAAAGAAGCATCTTTTGGTGACAAAGCTGATCATTGGCAAATATGGGTTCAAGTAACTGATGAGCAAAGTGGGCAAATGCGTGAAACCCAGTTAGATATTACAAGAACTGGTGTTGATAATTTCAAGGTAGTACTACGAGCGCTATTATTATTATAATTATATAGTACTGATCATGAATTTATATGTATATAGGTTACTCCGTGTGGTTCTGAAGAATTTACATTTTCGACAGACTGGCCATTAAATGGTTTGCTTGCAAAAGCTTCCATAAAAGAAACAGGACAAGATCTTGTCGTTCAATATCTAGACGATTTGGATTTTGGCTTTAGGATACAGTACCGTGGTGATAAGGTGGGTCATTAAAAAAACGAAATAGTATTATGGTGATATAAAATTTAGAACAGTGAGTTAACAGTTTTATAAAATATATAGTTCAAAGTAGTGGTGATGAATGATCGACAGCATGAACTGGCAAAATATATGAAGGAAAAACCAGCTGAACTAGCAACCGACCTAGTTATCAGTCCTATGCCAGGACGTATCATTAGCATTGCAGTCCAAAAAGGTGATAAAGTAAGTTTGTAATAAATCATCGTCTCAATGTGTATATAATATAAAGAATGATTGATTGAACTAAATATTATCATTAAATTAAAATAATTAGGTGATCCAGGGCGCGGAAGTTGCTGTAGTTGAAGCAATGAAAATGCAAAATGTTTTAAGAACAACAAGAGATGGAACTGTCAAAACTATTCATGTACAAAAAGGAAATACTGTAAAGGCAGGACAACTTTTAATAGAATTTGAAGAAGATGAGTAAAATAGGATGAATTTAGAAAAGAAAAGTTTGTTTTTTTTTTTGTTCTCTTTTTCTTTCTATAGTAAATATATATGTACAATAATAATAGTAAAAAAAAAATCATCGGCGAAAAGAGGTGTATATAATTATAATAATAATAATAATAAAATTATTTGGCCTTGGTAAAACGATAAGTAAAACGTTTACGTGTAAAAGAGAATTCACCCAATTTATGCCCAATCATTTCTTCAGTAATATGTACGGGCATATAGTCTTTTCCATTATGAACAAGGAACTTTAAACCAACAAACGAAGGAAGAATCGTACAACTCCGGGCTAAATAGAAAGTAAATAAATAAAATGTCAATACTTTTTCTTTAACCATGAAGGTCATTGAGCTCTTTTTCTCTAAAAAAAAGTTTATTAATAATAATAATAATTACCTTGAGTAGCAATGGGAGTACCATTTTGAATTGCCTGTCGAAGACCAGGGAATGCAACAAAGAATGGACCTTTCCAAGCAGAACGAGGCATGTTGACAACTATAAAGTTAAAAGAAAAAATATAAACCAAAGGGTTAACATTTCTACTCAACCCAGCTCTATGATTTTTTGTAGTCACGTTTCCTTTTTTGGTAAACGTCACCAAGGTTTTCCGTTTGTTACAACGAATTGAATTTTGGAGCATATTCCCCTCATTTACACATCAAAAAAATCTTTGTATGATCGTACGTATAATGCAAACAGAACATAACATAAAAATTATTTGTATTAAGTTCATGGATCATAAAATAAATGGATGAAGTTATCGATAGAACATGTTTTACAAGCTGATATTTGTGGGTAAAAAGCAATTTTTCTGACCTTGACAATATTTGGTATACATGTTTATGAATATAACTATCACTAGAAAGACATTAAATTAACTAAAAGTATTTATAAAAGTAATATTATAAATCAAAAAGTGTTTGAAGAACGATGAAAAAAAATTAAGTAAAACTGCACAATAATATTAACTGAATATTTTTGTTTTGAAGGTTCTTTTTTTTAACGTTGGGAAAGAAAGTAAGTATTAACCATCTTAAATATGACGTCAGTTGGGAGGGAGGGCTTTGGGAAAGAACGTAGTTCATTTATTATTATTATTACTATGATCGACGACTTTGTAAATAATCTTCCTTTCCAAGAACATAGAATAACCTGTAAGTATTTTGACAAACTTTATATTCATGCCCAGCTTCAAGAAGATAATCGGCATTTCGTCTATTACTGTTTTCTTGAACCTTCCTCAAATTACGTCGTAAGAAAGGTAATTTTAATTTTGATCTGTCCACACTCAGGCTTTCCTTATTCCAGTCTGTAAATTCAGTTACATAATCTTTATAATCTTCAAGATCCTTGTCATCATCATCCATTCCTATCAATGATAAGGAAAGTGTAGTGCCGCCAGCAGCACCAACCTAATTTTCATATACATATAAAAAACATATAGGAATGAGTTTCGCTCTTTCTCTTTTCTTTTTGTTTTTCTTTTGTTTTTGATTCTTTTTATTTTACCGTGGATAAAATAACGTATTGGTTTTCATTGCCCTTCCGTATCGATTCTGCTTTCAACTTATAAAGTTGTAATGCTGAAATATTTTCTTCGGGTACTCGTGTTTCTTCTTGAACATATAGATCAAAATAACTACGATAATCTGGTTCCGTCACCGTCATATAAATTTGATTCGATATTGATGACAGAAGCTTATCAAATGTAAACAATTGGTAGGCCTTGAGACCAAACATATAACGTGTACAAGCTTCATAAGTGCTTTGATCGATTTCACCTTTTAATAAACGTTCAATAAGAGTCATTAGAATTGAATAGCAACCATTTCTAAAATCGAGTTCAACGCCTAAATAATACAATAATAATCAGAGATTAACAAGTTGAAATTGCAAAGCCGTGTAACAAACAAATAAAAGAAAAGATACATTACCATGATGACGAACTTTATTGATAGTAATATCGATCTGTGCAGTATTTTCTTCCTTGGTCTTTTTTGGATTAATACTGTACATTTGCGACATAGTCTTTGCCATTTCTAAACGCTTGTATGCAAGCTTATATGTATAACAAAAGTATTTTTGTAAGCATTTTTTTTTCGTTCTAGGAAAAGTTGAATTAATAATAACAGCTAAAAATATTTACCTGAACAATTCGGAAAAAGCAATAAAGCCCATCGTTTACAAATAGTCCATCAGCAGTGCAAGGTAATATATCAGGATCTTCAGTCCAAACAAAAAAAAAACAATTATAAAATTAGTTTTTTAAAGATATATATATCATTTCATATAATCAGTAGCATAGTATATGCATATATAAAAAGAGTTTGTCTTCATTTCTATTTCTTTATACCTTCGCTAAGTAATGGTTCAAATCCTTCGACTTTCATAATGGGGAGGAAAAATGTCGAATAAAATTGTTCTATTCCCTCTGTCACAGGATTACTATAGATAACACGATGTTTGTTATGCACCTCTAATAACTGAATAATATCATTGATAATATCCAAATCCTTGAACTCAAAAGACATTTGAAATCCCCGGTTTCGATTATGTTTTGAGTCTTTTTCATGCTGTTCAAAACTTAAAGCTTCAATTTCTGATACCAAAGATTTGATTGAAAGCCCCTTTTTATCAATTTGTTTAAATGTGTTAGATCGATTATCTAATGCTTTGTAAAAATTTTCAACTTCGGACACCTTTCTATTTTTATCTGCATGAATCTAATATAAGATAAACAAAATATATATTTAAATTCCCATTTTACTTTGTTCTTCTTATCGTTTATGAACTATCTATATAATATTATTGTCTTAACAAAATTACCTTTTTTTGTTTCCATTCTTCCACTTTAGTAGTTAACTTTTTTAATACTGTAGGAACAGTTTGCACCGGATTATTATGTAATAAATGAATGATTTCATTGACTTGTTGCTTCTTGTCATAAATTTTTGTAAGTGCTGGCTTATATACCATTTCTGTTCCGCCACCTAAATATTCTGGTGGACGATAGTTGGAAACTTGTGACGGTGGTAAAGAATCAATCGTATTTTGTATCAGTTGTAATAATCCAATGGTGCTGACACCTGAATCAATGATACGATCTTCAAAATAACGTTCATCTTCGGTTCGATGTAAAGCTTCTTCATATTGATTTTTTTTGGATGCAACAAATCCTCCATCTTCACTCGCCCAGATTGGGTGAGATGCATATTCGTCATTCAAGGCATCATTACATAAGTTATCTCGACCAGAACATTTTGTTTTTTGACCCTATAAATAGATATGGGCTTATCAATATATGGATACAAAAACACCGATCTCTGATAGAGAAAGAAAAAATCGAAATTGACTTTCTGTTTTTTTTTTGTTTGTTACCAATTTAGGAATTTTTCGATAACTTGGACCAGGGCCATATTCTGACGTCGGGTGGTTATTACTGAGATTACTTGCACATTGAGTATCATTATCAAAAGGACCTGTTGGATTTTTTCCAGATTCGTGACGTGTTGCAAGTTCATATAATGTGATGCGTCGTGTAGAAGAACTTTGTACAGATGCTGCTGATTTTGATCGATAGCTCTTTTGTGTGCTAACACTAGACTGACGAGCTCGTGAGTCCTAAGAATAAGTACACACAAAAAGGAAGGTCAGAAATCTAATTATAGCAAAAACCAAGTTTAGATTAGATGTTATTGGTGATTTTATTTTCTTCTTTACCCTCCGTTGATGATTATGAGGTGGCTCAAAAGATCCTCGCACAGAGCTTAACTGACGTTGTTGTTCTTCTGATTCACTTGCTTTATCTGTACTTCTGACTGTGTCTAATTCATCCATTGATTTTGATTCCTAACAGTACATTATTTAATATATAATGTGTAAAAGTTAGTTAATCTATGTAAATAAAATACATAAACATATACGTACATATATTTCCTGCCTGTTTGTAACCAACACAAATCTAATCCTGCCACATATCCAAAATATATACTTACCGAAACAATCTCTTGAACTTCGACATAACCAATGAACACCTTGAACTCTTTTAACAGTTTTTCATCGCTTTTGATATATTCAGAAGCCACTCGAACCGTTGTGCCAATATCTAGTGCATCTTGATTATATAATTCAATCAGTTTGATGAAATCACTGTAGATAACATCGTTGTTAAGAAACTTTTTGATACGCTCAAATAATAAACTGGTTTCCCATCCAGTAGGTAATTTTTTATCGCCACGATGAACTCGTTGTTTTTTGGAATGCTATATATAAAGATATATAGTACAGCAAGTAGTGAATGTATGTGACACATTTACGAGTTTTGTTATGTTAGTCATTGTGTTGCTTAATTGAACGAAAAATAAATAGATAAAATAATAAGAACCTGAGTGCCAATAGATTCTCGGTCATTGGATTGCCGTCGGCCTATGTATTATTATTTTCAGTAATGTTTGATATAACGTCTTTGTTTTCGTGCTGAATTGATAATAAACATGTCCATATGAAAAAAAAAGGGTAGCAGTAGTAATAATACCTAATACAGCTGACTGAGCAGAAAGCGGCATGAACTTGCTGAATTCCGCTAGTAGATGATGATCGTCTACAAAAAGTTTGCGTACTTCGTTATGTATCTAAACACGTATTTAGTTTGTTGTTCATATTTAAATACTACTCTTTCAATATTTTTCTTTTTTTTTGTGAAACAATTTTTCCCTACCATAACAAGACTTATTCTTTTACAACTGTAAGACTCTAATAATTGTGTAAACTTTTGATATACTTCAGGTTTTTCTGCAAACCGGGTCTATATTTATATGTATACATATATTGATTAATATGCTGATAAACCCCCCCCCCAAATCACAAGAGATTATTATTATCGCAACACTTTACTTTGATCAAACTTATAAAATGAAACGCCGAAGTGATAGGAGTGGGTCCAGGTGTTCCGATACTGCTGGGACTTGATGATCTTTGTCGTACCTATATGGTATTATTGATTAACCAATATGTATGGAGTGAGATTGAGAGTTCGAGAGATTGGAGAAGAGAGAAGAAACTGTCCTGCATACAAATAAATACACATAAACCACATATACGAAACCCAATTTTTTCTTTACATACATGATCATTTTCATCCGATGTATCCGCAATATGGTAATCAATAGGTAGTAATCGATTAAATGCTTCAATAAGTTGGTGTTTTCCATTTAACATTTTTTGAACGCGACCCACTACCTCTGATAAAGATATACTACAAAATAATAATAATAACAGTAAATAATAAACCGTTGATTAGACTTGAATAATGATGAAAATTAATCAGAGTATTGTTACTGTTCTTACTCTTGCATTCGTGCGGATTTCATAATATCGACAAATGAATCATAAATATCAGGGCTATTAGAGAATTCTTTTCTTATCAATGTAAGAAACTTTGCTGTTGCTACAGCGTCTGCTGCTGGATTATTCTCCTGATCGCTATTATTGTTATGACTGTTATTATGGTTGTTATTGTTATTATTATTATTGTTGTTGTTGTTGTTGTTGCTATTACTATGATTATTATCATCTAATATACTTGACATGGCGTTTGCTGTTACAGGTGATGAACTAGGAGTACTAGAAGCAGTAGTATTAGCACTAGGTACAAATTCGACTCGGTCGTCTAATACTATCACATCGTTATCGTCATTATTATTATTATTATTATTGTGTGTGTTATTGTTATATTCAGGTACAGAGAGAGTAGTGTCATTTGATTCTGAATCGTCAATAAATTCTGGATTGTTTAATAATATGGATAGATCGGGTCTCGAGGAAGGACTAATGTCGACATTAGGCTTATTATTATTATTGCTGCAATTAGGTTGCGGCGGTGGTGAACTGCTGTTACTAGTTCCTACAACAACAGTAGGAGGAGAAGGGAGCAGTGGTGTGGGTCCTGTTGGTGCAGGTGATTCAGCTGAAACGTGTTCCTTTGACCATTGTCCTTCTGGGGGATCGTGTCTCGTATAATTGATTGGAGTATTACTATTATTAGTCGAATCTTGTGTTGTCCGACCTGAAACGGAATCACCATTAGTGGTTTTATTGTTATGACTTTCAGAGTTGTTTGAAACAATAGTAGAAGTTGTAGCGGTAGTATCACTATTGACTGAAATTTTGTTATTGTTATCGTTATGCATTGGTGTTGTGGGTTTTGCTGTAGCAGTACTACTAGTATTAATGTTGTTAGCGCCACCAATGTTGCTAGGCGTGTAATTTTGGTACATTATATCAAACACATGGGGACCCCCTGAAGGTCGTTGTGAAGGTTGTCGTTGTCGTTGTCGTTGTGGTAATGGGTGTCTATGTCGTAATGAACGATCCTGGTGAGAGGACATTATGCTATAAAATCTTTCGTTTAATGAAAGGGCAAATTGTATCAATAAAGAGAAAAAAAAAATAGGAAAAAAAAAAAGAAAGAATTATATATCAAAAGTCCAGCAGCGACAATAATTATTTCTTAGAATGTAATAAGCCGGTGTTATTTTGCTTCTCAGTCCCCCTAATATGTACTCCCCCCAAAAATACAAAATGTACATGGACAAGCCTGACATTTATCTTTCATTATTCTATGCTGATTACAGCACTTAAATAAATGAATATACTTTTTTTGTAATATGTTTATGATTTACTAATAGCATATAGAGCTATTTAAATAAGATCGACTAGCTATTATTATGGTGATATTGTACTGTGCATACGAAGCATTAATATAACTGACTTTAACTCGAAACGATATATAATGAATTCAATGTATGGGATTAATAATAATCATTCTAAACTATTAGCGGTGGGATATTTTTTCTAGTTAGATACAAACATTTTATTCTATTTTTTTTTTTATCTATGATAAATTTTACACACATACAAAAAACAAAGCCTTATACAAGTGACACGAAAAAAAAAAAGACAGAAAAATGTTCTTTTATAGTCGCGGTGCTGGAAGTTAAATTTGGTCATGATTTTTTAATGGCTACATTTCCAAATTGAGCTACCCAAGCGAAACTGAGCCATGTAGAACAATTTAAGCTATTATCTCTAGAAATAGTATGGGCATGAATTTGAGCTAAGAAGATCTTAATATGTGAATATAAAATAAGCGTTACTTTAGTGTTTAGAGAAAGGAATTTTTTTGTGCTTTATATTTTTATATTATACATTTATTATCATCAAGGGTGCCAAAACTGTTGTTAATAATAATCGTATTGCCGCTATTGGCGACGAAAAAATTGCATTTTTCCGAAATAATATGGAATGGGAAAGATTTTCAGATATCAGCTACATGCAAAAGATAAAAGAAAGAAAATGAAAAATCGTCTAAAGATTCTACCGTGGACAATGACAGGTCTTCAGCCGTGGTCTATACGATACAAAAAAAATGCAGATCAATTTGATTATTATTTTTTGGCCCTTTACTGTGTGTACGATAATCGGTAATGATGATAGTAGACGCTTTGGCGGTGGTTATTATATCGCGTGTACGTAACATTTATAATTCCATGAAGAGTACATTTGTTCGGTTGTTCTTCAAATTATGCACCCAATCTTCTTAGCATATACCATATCACGGGTATGGATTGCCTATTGGATTACCTTGAGTTTTGTATTTTGGACGTATGTGGAGCTATTATGATATGTACATTAATACTTTTTACATTTTCAGTTTAAGAGTAATAAAGTACATATACTCGATTAGAAGTTCAAAAATATGTTCGTTCTTTTATTTATTTTGTCAATTGTTTTTATATTATATGAGAGTGTTTAAATTGATTTAAAAGAAAGACACCCAGGTTTTTTTGTTATACTACGTAGAGTATATAAATGATACATTAAGTAACTTAATTTCTATAGATAGAAATTCTTCCATAATGATATTATAGTGGGAAAAAAAACTGACGTGGTCAATCATGAGAAACGACATAATGGAGAAAATGAGCCTTTTTTTTTGAGAAGTACAAACGAGTTTATCAGCTACAAAAAATGATTATCTTTAAGTTGCTTTTATTCAAGAATATTAAAGAATTTAGATTAGATTTGAAAAATGTGAAAGATTTTGTAAACGATTAAGTATGAAAGTACTTCCTTCTAATTTTATTTTTATCTTTATTATTATAATTCTTCTTCTAGTATATCATCTTCATAATCGTAATCTGCTCCGGCGACATCATCATCATCTACATATTCATATTCTTCTTCTTCTTCTTCTCCAAACTCCACACTAACAATTCCATTATATATAATATATGCCAATAAGAATGTGACACCACCAGCGATGGACCATATCCTTTTACGTTCAAATTCAAGTTGTGCTTGTGATTTTTCCTTTTTCTCTCCATCTTCCTCTTGATTACCCATATAAGATGTGACATCATCCTTGATGTTGCTTAAAAATGCTTTTGGGTTATTCCAAAGGGTTCGCCACATCGAAGGGACATCTTCTGATATTTCTGATTGTGGTTGCTCGGATGAGAAATATAAATTTTTGATCCGATCACAATATTGTGCCAATCGTGGATATTCAGTTGTTAAAATATGTTGTAATCTTCGGTGAGATAAGTTTGGATATATATGAAGTGCAAGTTGTCCAAACACAATACAATCCAAAGTCGTTGGTCTATATTTTTTTTTTGGTTTTAGATCATTAATTTTTAGGAATCGTCTCCTGTTTCTTTTATTTCCATATCCATATTTATTATTTATCTACTTTTTATTTTACCTGTCACCAAACATAAATTGTTTATCATCTAATTGACTATCCAATATACCATACGTTTCACGAACTAATCGATACATCTATTTATTTCATTCCACATAAATCTACTTAGCATATATGTATATCTACATTACAAACTATCCACCTGGTATTTAATGCTTACATAATGCCATCCGCTTCGTTGGAGCTCTTTCATTTCTTCTACTTCATTTTGTGGTGCACCCTTGTCATCATCCTTTATTTCAACATTATATTTAGCCAAACGAGCTTTTGCACTCTTTTTCAATTGGATCGGAACCAAATACCGTGATGGGAATGGAAGAATCTTTGCATAGGTAGGTCGAATATTCTTAATAAAGTTGGTCATATCGGCATACCAAGTAAATAACTATAACATAGATGATCCATGACAAAATATTATTAATATTATTGCTACACTTTCTTCTTGTTGACATGATAACTTTATCCTTTTTTTTTTTTTTGATTACCAAACAATCATAAAGTTTTTCTTGTACTAATGCGCTATATCTATTAAAATCCATAAAATAAATATGTATTTGTTGTCAGTAAGCTATCATATTTGATTTTTTCTTTTTTTTTGCAATAATAAAAGGTTGTATTATATATCGAACAACGTACGCAAGATATTCTGCTTTTTCTTCTGGTGATAAATCTCGGTTACCATCGAGACCACGTTTCGCCAAATGAGAAATAATTCTATCAACACCAGCGATCCAAGTTGATCCATCCTTTAAAAGTGGAAGTTCACCTGTTTTTTCGGTTTTGTCATTGTTGTTAGCGAGGAATGGTACGTGGTTAATTTTGCGCGTTATGCAAAAAAAAATAAAAAAAAATAAAAACTTTTATTACCTGTTGGACTATATTGTGGATCATTGGCATGAACAACTGTAAAGTCAACTTTAAGTAAACGAAGATAAGCTTGTATAATAATACATTTCGGATCAATGGAAGGAGCATTGAGTGCTGGACTCCAGACATAAAGTTGCATTGGTGACATATGGGAGTCTGTATAGTTTTTTATATAATAATATGGTTTCACGCACAAACAAAAACAAAATGGTGTCTGTTTTATAACAGCTTCTTTTTGCTGTGTTTGAAAATGTAGCCTGTGGACACATGAATAAAAATAATTAGGCCTTTTTTTTTTAAACTACATCAACATTGATGTTGTTTCAAGAGTGTAAATTTTGGGATAATGGCGTTTTTTTTTTTATATGGACATGTTTTAATAACGTTTTATAACTCGTTCTTTTAACTGCATTGATTCACACAGACTATATAGAATAAACCTTTTTGACAGTGCACAGATATAATACTATTATCATGGGTATTTATTATATTATATTACATTGAACTTATTACTACATTGAAGCTCTCTTAAGAATAAAGTTACGTATACAGTATTCTCAAACGCAAAACACTATATGCTACAATTTTTCACTTTGTGTCTGTTAATCAATAATGAGTACACGGCATGAAGAATAGAATACATTGTAGTAGTGACTTTGGAAAAAAAAAACTAGTAAGAAATATTAAAGATAAAGAATGAATGGGAAAAAAATATTATAACCCAAAGATGTATGGTAAAGCTGTGTATTACGTAATAGAATAAAATTCTCGATATATATATTTACACTATTATTGGTTATTAAAGCACCAAAGTTTTTAATTGAATAATTCCATCTGCATATTTTAAGCTGTTATCTTACCCCAGTACTGTGAATAAAACTCATTCAGAAACGTAGAGATACCAATTGTAGGAACCACTTTAAAAGCTAATAAATAATAAACATTTCTTCTAAACCCGATCCTTGCGATTATAATTTATTACTGTATCACATTGTATCATAGCTAAAATAATAGATACTAAGTTTTTCGAAATACGGTAACTAGTTTATTTGAAATTTCTTTACCATAGGATGATTCGTTACTACCAGAGTAAATATTAATAATTTTACAAACATTTATTATATATCCTTTATTCGACACCTACTAACAAATGGAATCCCTACGTAGTCTATTACTGTATGTTTATTTTGTTGTTCATGGGCGTAGTCTTTCTCTATAGTGTTATAATGTTACCTTTTGTTATATAATGAAATATTTTTCTTCCTTCAAGCTATTTAATAATAATACTCAACATAGATATTTTGTACAACACATTTTTAAAAGCTGTTGCACAAATAATAAACAACAGCAAAAAAAAAAAAGTATAAAAAAGGAAGAACTCGATCAAAAGATCAAAAGATCAAATGCTTATAATGTATGTGCATTTTCATTGAAAAAAAAAAACAAAATAATAAACTTTAATCTGTACCCAAAAGTTATGACCTATCTAAGAAAAAAAAAAGAAAATGCTTTTTCTTTTTCAACAATGAAAAGAAGAACAGTGTTTGTATATGAATGCAAAATATAAAAAAGAAAAGGTAAAAAAAAAAAGTGGACAAACAAGAGAACGTGCACACAGAAGAAAACTTTAAAATAAAAAGGGGAGGGCGAGAATGATTATGTGATGAAAAGAAACGAAAAAAAAAGGGGTAGTTGAGCAAAAGATCGAAGGGGAGGGGTGATCGAAGGTCAGATGGGAAAAGGGTTTTCGTATATGTAAAAAAAATGAATTGGGCGACGAAGGGGATTGTTTGTTATTGCTGTTGTTATTGTTGTATATAATATGCGGGTGCTGTGTTATTGATCACGCGAAGGAGAAGGGAGTTGTATTTCTTTTTATTTATTTTCCTTCACTGGTCTTGACACTGTTTCCGGCGACACTGGCCGAATCGGCATCAATTGGTGGACCCTCATTTCTCTTCACATCCAAATCCTTTTTAATTTGTTCTTCCAATGCACGGATATCATCGATTGACATACCATACCATTGATCCATCCAGCAGAACAATTGTCTAGTTTATAATTATTCAGTTTGTTAGTAAAAGAACGCTTTGATTTCAATGATTTTTCTTCTCCTATTTCATATTTCTTTAAAGTAGTCTTTTTGTTACCTATGGAACTTGATAAATAAGTTATGAATGGTCTTGGCAAGGAAAGACTCGACCTTGGTCTGAAGACCAAACCATTTGAACTCAATATATACGAGTTTATAACAGGTCATTACTGGTTCACAGTTCTTGATCCAGTCCTTGTCGGTCAGTGGACCACGGCCCGTCTTAACCGAATGCATTAACTTGGGGTCTTCATGAGGTTTATAATCCTTGGGATCGATCTTATCGTTTGCAACGTCAATCATAACAACTTCACGCTTCTTGAGATCAGAATCTGAAATCTTAAGAGCATTATCGAGTTCACCACGAGAATTGTTGACATGTAATGTTTCGTACACAATGGAGAAGTTATCCTTCATATAACCGTTCTATAAAATTCAAAAATATTATATTGTCAGTAAAATATTATCATGTATTTCCTTTGATATAAATAGTCAAAATAAATTATCAATATAACCCTTACCTTTAATACTACCAAATCAAAACATTAAGTAATCAGGGTTATTTTAAGAAAGAAGAATGATTGATGGTAAGAAATCACTTGTTTAGAAAATAAACAAAAAAAAAAAAGAGGTCTCCTTTTTCTCCATTATCTTTTTTCATTTATAGATAATATCTTTTACTCATCCCCTTAATATCTTTTTTTATGATTATTTCAGTTTACCTGTTTTACAGTAAGGATAAGCGTTCCAAGCCTGAATTAAAAATGTAACAAAAATAAGTAAAGTGTTTCATAACAACAACCAAACAGTCGTTCAAACAAAATAATATGCGTACCTCTTCATAGAGATCAAGAGCACCAGCAGGTGCAATAGCGCGTACAAAACTGGGTACACGCGATGCTAAACGAAAGATCTTGTATGTGTATTGCCCCTTTTCACCATTCTCCTTTTCATAAGGTTCGTTTTTCAATACTTCTACACCTTCACCACCACCAGTTTGTTCTTTCGATGCCATAGCAGTAGCATATAACTGACCTATTATTATTTTATATAAGTAACAGAAAAAAAAAAGACAAAATAGATTAGATAACAAGATAAAGCATTTCATTAATCGAAAATTGAACACATCTTGACAACCCCTATTTTTTTTTCTTTATTCCACAAATCCCCATCTGACAGTTCATCGGGGGGTGAACTAGTAATAAACTACGATTTAAAAAGAAAAAACCATATTAAATACTTTACCGATTTTATATTCGGATTCTGTACAGTTATTGACAACTCTATATTCTTTAATAAGCATGATGAAAGGATGAAAGATAAAATAAAAAAGTTTGAAAGATGGAAAAAAAAGAAGAAAGAAAAAAAAAAAACTGGGAAGCACTTTTTTTCTTTTCTTTTTTTTTTTCTTGAGTGGCTCTTGCAGCAAAATTCAGGTTCGCCGCTACGTGGAGTTCGAATCTCTTTTTGCCCAAAAAAATAAAAAAAAGATCCCTTACTTGACATGGTAATGACGTGGCAATATAACCAGTTTTTGTTAATGAAAGAAAGTTCTCTTTTTATTATTATAATAGCCTACTATATAAGTATTTAATTATCATATTAACATTATTATTAATTTGATTCGATTTTCTATATACTCTTTTTTATAAGCAACATAGTTAAAATATTCTATGACAACAGCGAAAAAAAAAAAGGTAGATCCATGCAATCGAGAACAGAAATTATTATTATTTTTCGGAGAATTCGATTAATTGCTACCCGCATTATACATAAAAAAAGTTTTGACCATCGGGAAAAGAAAAAATCTGCCAAGTAACTTAACTACAGGGATCGTTGTCAGTTAGTAGGACTTAGCTTAGTCTTTCTCTTTTTCGTTGCTATGGATATTCAAAGTTCCAAAAATATAAACCTATTAATATTATCAACCATTATTACATAGTTCTTTTTTACTTCTAATATAACTTTTAACAAAAAAATATAAAAAAAAAACAAAATGCAGGAGGCTTTCCGAAAGATATTAAGTGTGAATGATAGTAAAGAAAAAAAAAGGGGGGGAGATGAACAATAATGGAATTAGCTCCCATTTTTTTTTTGATTATTTTTATGTTGGAACGTAAAGTGATGGTGAACTTCTTGACGACAAAAAGGCCAAAAAAAAAGAATTAACTCTAAATATATCTTTTAGCCAAGGACCAGTGTTACAATGTGAGACTTTGGTGAAACAATAAATTAAAGTCTTTAAATGTGAATTAATTATGTGGGGGGAGGGAGGAGAAGCAATCCATTTTGAATAATTATTTTTGACAGCGCCCCCCAATATGTAAAGTTTGAGGCTAAAAAATGCATGAAAGTGTTGCTCAGCTCTCATTTGATTCTAAGAAAAAAAAATACATGATTTTTTCTTTGTTTTTTTTTTTAAGACAACCCGGTTTTCTTTTTTTTTTAACAAACTTTTTATGCCGTAGTGGAAAGTACTCTTTTTTTTCAACTTGAGCGGCTGAAATTTTTACTTTGTGCCAAGCATTTTATAGATTTAGCAATCCAAGTTTTATTACCAGTGTTGGCCCGAAAATATTTTTGTCCTCTCAATTTAATGATCAGCTACCCTGAGCGTGGCGGTCCTTTTGTAGCCTTCGATTTGTCTTTCCAAATTAAAGGCGAGTTATAAATTTATGAAATGGGCTGTATTTCCCCAAATTGGGCCATTGTCATCATAGAATGCCAGTACTAGGCTTCAATGATATACAATACCTGCTTGCTGAATTAGTCATCTTGATTTTTTTTATAAAGTAATCGATTTAATGAATAATCGGCTTAGTGTATACATAGAGGTATTGCTGATAATCTAAAAAAAGCAGTAAACATACTTTTATCTTTATTCCTTAATGAAGTTATACAATATCATGAAAACAACTGTTTTTTTACTGATATTATTAACTCATATAATACGTATACACTAATTCACAAATAGGCAAGGGGTGTAGATCTGTAAACATGGGATCGATAATCCCAAAAAAAAAAAAATTCAACGCAAGTTAATTGACTACGTAGGACAAAAAAAACAAAAAGCTATAATTAGTAATACCCTAAAGAATGGAAACAGGTATCATGCTATGACTGATCATAGTTTGATCTCAAGAAAACCAGAAAAACTGTATTTGCTAAACTTGAAACCATTTTTGATATTACCATTAGGCAAACTTTATCATAGTCAAATGTACGTTGCATGGAAAAAGTAACATAAAAAAAAAGTTATAAAGGGGGATATAAAGTGTAACACTATGTTAACCAAACAATTACAACAGCTACATATTCACAAAAAAAAATACTAATAATTCTAAAAGGTAGTGAATCCTCGACTAAGAATGATGTCATGACAACAACACTAGTATGAATGCGAAAACGCTGATTCAGATGGGAATATATTCATTGGTTTGGCTCAAGGGGATCGCAATTGAACAGCAATGAATAAATAAGGTTCGATCCATCAATTTCTTATATTCAATATTCACACAAGGAATAGTAAGCCAGATATGTCTTCGATAAATATGTCTTCAATTTTTCAGGTAAATAACATAATATACTATTCTACAACAACCATTTTGTTGTGTAATGTCACTGCATAGCGTTGACTTGATTTTCACGCTGTCAACTACTAAATTATATTAAGCAGTTAATAAGAACGATGTCCAAGATATGAAAGTTGCCAGTAAGAATAAAAGATGAGAACTACTAATGGATACAGATTCAGGAATAGCTTATAGAAATAACAATGAAACAAGTGGTATGGATAAAAAATCCTTAGCCAACACTCGGGTATAAATCATGATAGTGCTGTACACAAACTATGTTAATTATCATAATGAGTTTGAATGGACGTGTAATGATGAGGGTTATTTATCCACAATGAAAAAATTGAAATGAAATGTACTTTATTGCAACTTTTCTTATACATACCAACGATCGAATTATTAGTTAATTAATACGATAATGTTGGCTTTATACACTATGTAGCTATCTGATTACTTTTTTTTTTATTTAGTGATGCTCGATATTATTATTTTGTAACAGGGTTGTAATATGTGTGTGACATATAAGTTGATCAAGCACAACTGTTTCTGGATCTGCGTTCATAGCACTGTTTTTATTGTCGTAGGTTTTGAAACTGTGCTACGTTGTTGAGCTTGTAATCTTGATTTATATGAAATCGCATGTATTTATATGTTGTAAGACAGCAATACAGTACACCAGTTGACTGCAGTTGTCAATAATAAAAATTTAACATTGAAAACTTTCATCTAACCAAGCACATAAAAGACAAATCATGTACTAATATTGTAAAATTAATCCACCTGAGGATAGCTAAGGTATTCCTGTCATGCTGTAGTCAATAGTTTTGTAAGAATCGTATAGATACGTAAGTATTATATGAATGTCATACATAACAAAATATGAAACTAATACTTGTTGCCAAAACACTAATGCACTAAGCACTTTGTCAATTTTATTTCTTCTCGCGATCACTAGGAAAAAGCACAAAAAAACATTATTTACTCGTTCTTACTCTATGTATGTATTAGCATGATCCCATTACTACTATTTAGCAACAGTAACAGAAGAAATTATCTATTTTATTTCTATTATATTAGTGTACGTAAATAAAAAAAAAATTGAAAAAATAGCTTTCTTCAATATAAGTCTGTTGGGGAATGTGCTGACTCCTTTTTCTCTCAATATATAGAGGACAATACTCACAACAAATCAGTCTAACGTTTATAATTGGAATATTTCAAATGACGATTATCATATACAACATTAAGGATTAACTTTAATATTGTTGGTCTGTGCAATATAGCTATAATTACTACTCTTATACATTGGTAGCTAGGTCATAATCTTATTATTACAACATGCATTTTCGTCAATCAACACAACTTTATCAAAATGAATCTATATTGCTCTATGCCAAAAATGAACAAAACCATGTGTCGTTTCGTGAGCCTATCATCGTTGTCTATTTTATTTTTGTTGACAATTCCCATATTAAGTTTAATCATTCACATAATCTATTATGCGCGCGACGAAATAAGTGCATAAGTTAAAAGCCACTTATTTATTTAGTATTACTTTTGAAAAGCTGAAAAAAGTATCATGCTTAAATCATATTTTTAGTTTTGATTTTATTATCATTGGCTCTTACAAATGTCAAAACGATATCATACTGATACAAAAAAACTCCTGGTCCTTTATTTATTTACATTTTCTTTTTTTTTTTTTTAATTAACAAAAAGAAAATAAGATGAAACGAAAATAAATAAAAAATACAAGCGTTATTTTTATATTAAAGCTATTATTTTATCAAATCACCATAATATATTACACATAATTTCAACTTAGTTACTGATTGTGACACAACAAACGCCTAATCATACCAACCAATATTTGGGGGGGGGGTTCTTGTCTTCTTATCGAAATTGAAATTGTTTCTAGTAGTGTAATCAGTATCCTTATTATCATTGTATATAAGAAATAAATAGATGTATATGTATGTGAAAAAAAAAGCCTTGAATTTTAAGCGCGTGAATGAATGGTTTCCCGTGCTTGCGGAAATCTTAAAACTTTATTTTTTTTTGCCAAATATGTAAGTAAAAGAATACTTTCATCCATTTTTCCAGCTATGAAAAAAAAATTATTATTTAGGATATTAATATTGACTCACATGTAATTCACATGTTTTTCTATAGAACTTAATAAGAATGATAAAAAGTATACGATATATATTTCTTATGTTTTATTTTTTTTTCTTTGGCTTAGCTACGTATTACCTAATAATGTCACTTATCATAAAATATAAAGTGACACCAATAAGTAACATATTAACAAACACGTCAAAGGCTTGAATATATACCATATTTGTCTATTCGGCTTTTTACTCCACTTACCCGTTCCTTTTTTAAATATTGTATACTAAGAATGGTTAATGATGCAATGTATGTAGAATAAGGGTTGTATTTATGAGTCAGAGAATAACCGTGTCAAAATCATACTGAGACTCATAAGATCACGTAAACAACAATTGAATCTATCCGCAGTTAAATTAATAAATTATACATAGTGTTGTGGTATCAGTTGATCTTTTCTTTACTGTTATTAGTAGTTAAGAATGATATATTTTATATAAGATCATATAAGATCAACAATAAAAAAAAATTGGACATATGTATGATCACAAGATAAATAAATTTTATGTGTCAAAAAAAGAAGTTAGTGCTAAGTGAAATTAAAATGACCAAACACCCCAATAACTACTTCAACGTGAACTTTTCAGGTACCCAATAATAAGTAAATCCGAACTAGTCTATAATAATAATTGGTTAAAGTATAAATGTTACGTATTCCATTTTTTTTTATCAAGTTATAAACAGACGAAACACGGATTATACTACGTATTACGTTTTAAAAATACATGTTAAAAATTCCTCCTAAAAAAACATACACACACTAATCTCACCCCAATTCTTCTCTCTCTCTTCTATTTTTTTTTTTTTTACATCCCCGTCCTCATAACTCTCCCCCCCAAAAAAATAAATAACGATGACTAGTTGTTATTAAAAAAAAGCATAAAAGCGGAATTGGAATTGGGAATTTTTTTAGCATAACTTCTCTTTCTTTCTTCTCTCTTTTTTTTTTCCCTTTGTACTTTTTTTCTCTCTTTTCTTTGTTATTGAATAGTCATGAAGTTTGGTAAAACATTACTTCGTAACCAGATTCCTGAGTGGTCTAAAAACTATTTGAATTACAAATCACTCAAGAAAGCAATCAAGGAAGCAGCACGCAATTCCCCGCCTTTGGAAGAGGACACGACTGGTAATGCGATGTAATGGGCAATGGGACACAAGAAGAAGAAAAAAAAAGTTTGAATCGTCTCACACGTTCCTCTCCCCTCTACCTTTCTTATTCTCTCTTGTGTTATATATAATTATTATCATTCACCGGTCGTTGTCTGTTACTTAATAATTACGGCGCACGCATTTCCTCCTTCTTTTGGTTTGCTTTATTTGGATTCTTTATAACAAGCTATCTTCTTTCAATTGGATAGAGAATTAGAAAAAGTGGATACATTTTATACATATAAACAATCACAACTTGATCGACGATTATGGATATTATCAGAAAAATATCATCAATATTATCCAACTAATTCTCAGTCTTCATCTACTACTACTAATAATAATAATGATGATCTTAGTAGTGATGGAGAAGGTACATTAAATGGTAATGATTCTTCAACAATTTCAAGTCTACCAGATATTCAAGAAGAGCTTGTTAGTGCATTACAAGAAACACGTGCACAAATGAGTAAAATTATGTGGTTTGCCGAATTAAATACTAAAGGATTTAAAAAGATTTTAAAAAAGTTTGTCTTATTTATTTTTTCGTCTTTGTCTTCGTCGTTTTTTTTTTTTTTTGTTCTTGATAATTATACAAGCGCACGTGTTGACATTCTTTGGATATTATTTCTTAGATTGGATAAAAGACTTGGTCTTGATACTCAGAATATCTATTATCAAACAAAGGTAAATAAAAAAATAATTTTCCTTTTTTTTTGGGGGGGGGTGGAGAGAAAAAGAACAAAAGAAAATTAATTTTTTAAATATAAGCCAATAATGATACGTTATCATACACACACTCTCTCATAACATATTATATTGAATTTTTTTAGGTTGCTATCTTACCATTTGCTTCGCATGAACATATTCGTACGGAGATTGATAAGTTAAATCATTGGATTTCTACTTTGGCTGTAGCTGATGATCGGTCATTAATTCGTGTATCGACAATGAAACATCCTGCTTCTGTATCTGTCAAATTACCAATGCCATCTACTGTTCGTCGTCATAATCATTTATTAACTGATGATGAAATGGAACAATGTACTTTAGCTATTGACCAAGATGATTCAACAAAATTGGAAAAATTATTAATTACTTCAAATACATTAACAACTGTCAAATCAAAGTCAGATGCAGATCAGGTAAGAGCACCTTTTTTTTTTTTCAAATGACAGGATAATGTTTAGGGAGTTAAGAAAGATAGACTAAACTAAATTGGGAAAACTAATTTTCTCACTCACAACATATTCATATAAAATGATAGGCTCGATATACACTTTTAGAATTGGCTGTCCAACGGAATTCTTTACGTTGTATTGAATATTTAATTGAAAATGGTGTGAACCCTATGGAACATCATGATATTAATGAACGGAATATATTACACAAATTATGTATTCTAGTTGGTGAAGCAAGGCCTGAACAAAAATCATCTAAAGTATTGGAAGCTCTATTAAAATGGTTACCCGAACTTCCAGTACAAAAAGATTTTGCTGGGCGTAGACCTTTACATTATGCGAGTGAATTTGGTCAGTCAGAAACGGTTCGAATGCTTATGAACCATGCCATTCGATATGGTTATTATGGGCAAGAAGGTTTTACGGATCCTGCTTGGCAAGATCGGGAAGGACATACACCTTTGTTCTTGTCAATTCTTCATGGCAATTTTCAAACATTAAGTGTATTGATTGAATGTGGTCATATCAAGGATATTGATAATGTTATTGCAGGTAAATAGATGGATCCACAGTTGAAAAAAAATATTTTTTTTTCTTTCTTTCTCAAATTTTTTCTAACTATTTTATAAAAAATTGTATATGTGTTTGCGTGATGAATTTATAATTATTGATTGGCTAATATAATACACTAATTCTTATATTTATTTAGCTGCCTCACAACGAAATGGAAATGGTGTTACAAATAACAATGATTCAATTCCCGAGTTCGCTCGATTATCACATCATCCTTCAGCTGTTGCTATGGCATGTGCCCAATCCAATTTGGAGCTTTTAAATTTACTTATTGATAATGGTGCCAAAGTGGACCTCGCAGATGAAGATGGTGAAACGGCACTTCATATTGCTGTTCGAACTCATTTTACTGAAGGTGTAAGAGCACTTATTACTCGAGGTCACGCCAACGTAAACCTTCCTGAAAAAATTAATGCTTGGACTCCTTTAATCATTGCTGGTAAATATAATATATATTTTTATTCACTATCCCATTATTATCTTAAGATATGAAAGAATATTTATAAACGTTTCCTCAATTATAATAATACTATTTTATTAATACCTTATTTACAGCAATAGAAGGATGTCAAGATATTGCCGAATTGCTCTTGGAGGCAAAAGCAGATAAAACTTGTAAAGATAATGATGGATGGAAAGCTTATGAGCATGCTGTTTTCCGTGGTCATCCTGACATTGGACGAATTACAAAGCCGGAGGTGGACTTAACAAACTACAAGTTCCCTCGACCGGCTATTAATGGTGGTAATAGTACTCAGGGTCCCAGTGCTGGTAGCCAAAGTCCTCCGACGAAAGCTCGTAATCGAGCAGGTCGTTTATATGGTCACAAATATTTAACTGATCAATGTATGATTATTGTCAAGCTTGGATCCAATGATGTCCGTAATCCACTTTCTCAACGATTCTTGAAAATTGATGATTCCAAACTGGATGAACAACGTCTTTCTATTGCCATTTCTGCTGTCAATGCTACTGGAGAATTGCCTATCTTGGATTTACCACCTAATAACCAACAATCATTATTACATCCAGAACCTTTGGTACTTTTTGCTACCAAACCTGAAGATGTTATTTTACGATTTGATTTGTTGGAAACGTTTGGATTGCATCAGTCAGATAAAATTATTGCAAGAGGTACAGCTACATTTGATACGGATCTTATTTATACTAAATCCAAGGGGTTCAAGGGAAATGCTGCTGGTAATTCATCTCTTCGTGGACAACATATTGTACCTTTGGTAAAAGCAACAACATTGGACTGTATTGGATCACTTGGATTTGAATATTTTGTGGTGACACCATTTACACATCCAAAGATGACTGTCGGAGATCGATACATGTATTACAAGTCTTTGGATACAAAGGTATAAACTACTTACATTTGAAAAAAAGTAAAAAAAAAAGTGGGAAGTAAAGGAAGAGGAAAGAGAAGACCAAATATTTCTCTTTAGAAGATGTTTTTTTAATTTCAAAAATATGACTTTTCTTTTAGATTATTGGTCACCGTGGATCCGGTATGAATAAACGAGCTGCACGTTTACAAGTGGGTGAAAATACCGTGCTTTCATTTATTACTGCAGCTTCTTTAGGTGCTGAATATGTCGAATTTGGTACGTCAAATTGATATTTTTCCTTTTGTTCTTTATTTTTCGATATAAGGACTATCAGCTGATTAAAATATTTTTAAATGACAAATTAGATGTTCAACTTACCAAGGATTTGGTTCCAGTTATCTATCATGATTGGACCGTGACTGAAACAGGTTTTGATATTCCACTCAATGCAATTACATCCGAACAATTTCTCAACTTACGACCATCAGGTCATATTAGAGAATATCATACAGGTGTTAGTGATGGTACAACAGTTGATCAAGTACAACCTGATTCAGCTATTGTACAACAAAACGACACCAGTAGCTCTAATAATAATTCTCCCATCATTGATACGTACACAGGAGTTGGTGGTGGAGGAGGAGACTCAACTAAACCAAGCAAACGACTCAATCGATCCAACTCCCTCAGTGCTATTGGTAGTCCTACTATGTATGGTCGTGCTATCGCAACTAATCGACTCGAATTGACACGCACCAACAAATTGGGCAAATTGAAAGGCAATGGTCCCGAGAGTATTCAAGCACCTTTTACCACATTAGTCGAAGCTTTGAAACAAATTCCCAAATCTGCTGGTTGTAATATTGAAGTCAAATATCCAATGATTGATGAAGCTGAAAGTGACGAATTATATCAATTTCAAGAAATCAATATTTTCGTCGATACTATTTTGAAAGTGGTTTATGATAATGCAGAAGACGATCGTCGTATTATCTTTTCTTCGTTCCATCCAGAAATTTGTGTTGCTCTGAATTTGAAACAGCCAAATTATCCAGTGTTCTTCTTGACGGATGCTGGAACATTACCTATGGCGGATGTCCGTTGTAATTCGATTCAAGGGGCCGTTCGATTTGCTAAACAAGCGGATTTACTGGGTATTGTTACAGCAAGTGAACCTATTTTGGAAGCACCACGTATGACGACAATTATTAAGGAATCAGGTCTGTTACTCTTTACTTATGGTGTGCTTAATAATGAAGTAGAGAATGCTGTTGCACAAAAGAAATATGGTGTAGATGCGGTCATTGTGGTATGTTCTTTTTTTTTTTTGTTGTATTTAGATACTAAGATAGCAAATCAAAATAATGGCGTAAATGGGGATGATGGTGAACTAAATATTTTTTTTCGTTATATAAATAAATATATTTAGGATTCTGTGGGAGCGGTACGTAAAGGATTGCAAGGTGAACCTCAAGTGACTACAGCTTAAATAACAAATAATATCAAATAAAATATAGAGTCTTATTATTATCATAATGTAACTTTGCTTGATTATCATTTATATATATATTACGTATAACCTTTCGTAAATGTTGGATGGATATCACACTTATATGTAATATAAAGAAAAAAACTAAGAAACATTCTAAGTTATCTGCTTTATGTAGATATATATAGAGAGAGAGAGAGATGCGTATGAGCAAAAAAAAACTGCTTATTATGCAGTTTGCAGTCAAGAAATGAAGTTAACTGTATATTTATTAAATCTAAACCCGAATTAACACCTTTTAAATAGCTGTTATCATACAGATATAATATCGTAAATAAAAATGCATTTGGGTGTAATCTAAAAACCAGCTTTTATCATACTATATGTATCGTTACAAAGGGTTAAAAAAAGATAAAGAATGACGAATATATAAAAAACACAGAACAAGAAGTACTGTATCAAGATCTTTCCTTTCTGATTTTGAGCAATTTTCTTCATGGTGCGTACGTAGCAAAGCTAATGTTCAAAGTTTTTTTTTTCTTCAAGTTGTTTTCTTTTCCTATTTTTTTTCTTTACAAAATGATTGCATAAGATGAATGATCCAGCGTAACTACTGATAAATAAGCCGACACGCCGGTAGTCCCTGAGAAATGCAACTTTTTTTTTTCAAAATAATTGTCGTTATGTATCCTATTGCATATAATAGATACGTATTACAGTATATTTTTGTGTTGTTATAGCTATTTAAATTAAAAACATATACTGTTCCATGTAACAATATGATACAGTATTCAAGAATGAAATAAAAAATAACATTTTCTTATTGGGATATTTTATTACTGTTGTTGTCATAGCGACTATTTCATAACTTATACTGACTCCCTCTAATTTGTAGGTAATGTATTTTGATATCGACCCATTGCTGGTTTTTGATCTTCACATGTGATATACAATATTTTATTATGCTGATATAAATGTATAAAACATTATCATCATTATTATTATAATAATAATAGAAAATGCATATCATACTACGAAAATCAGGAGTGTGTATTATTTAATGACGACAATAATAATAAAAACTACTATAATACAACAATCTGTTACTGCTGTTTTTGAATGAGTTAAATTATTTTGAAGGATCGAAACCAGAGGAAAGGCAAGTTGAATACGATTAGCTATATATAAAATAAAAAAATGAAAACCTGTTTATGAATCACCGCATGATTTTATTGATAGTTGCCAAATGCCGGTGTCATAGTAGAGAGTAATAATGTACATACTCTCTTCCACGATCGACTGATAGACTTGTTATTGACTTGATACACCCGATGCAAATAGGCTCTTTTTAGTGTTACGTACTGAAATAATTGGATTAAAACATAGACATTGTCTATAACTTACTCAATGACTGATTGTTCTATTTTTCTAAGTGTTGCAAAACTGGTTTATTTTTGAGATTTTTATGTGGATAAATCACTCTAAAATAACTAGTTAAACTTATGAGAAGAACTTTACATTGTATATATGCTTACATTTTAAGATGATTTCTCGTTCTCATATTCTCCTTTCTATTACACAGTTTTGGATGTTGCTCTCCTTCATCCCTATACTTTTTGACCTAAGAATGTTTTTATTACGTAAAAAGAAAAAAGAAGAAAAAAAACAGAGTGTAAGTAGTAATTTGTCAAGTGGTACGTACTAGTGTAAGTGTTTTCTCTGGTAACTATTACCATTTCTGGTCAAGTTTCTAAATATATTAAGTGATATACAATGCTACATAAATTTTTATTCTTTTTCACACTACAATGTTAATCATTGTTGATATTTATAAAATTAAAAATAAAAAAGAAATTACAATAATAAAATATAACCTTTTGAAAGGGAAGAGAGAGGCAGGACAGAAAAAAAAAAGAGACATTGTGGTGGTGTGTGGTTGATTATCCCCAAAACCCGAAAAACCCGAAAAATCCGAGGTAATAAGGTGCAAGCGAAACCACCAATAGTAACTCCATATTTAAAGTTTATAGAGAGGGGAGGAAATTATAATTTCTTTTTTTTTTTTTTTTTTTTTTTGACTTTATTTGCTCTTTAAACCTCTTTCCCGTCAAATATAAAAATATAAAAAAGAAAGTTCTATGGAGGAAGACTGGGAGAGTAGTGATGAAGAATACGCACCTATTGTTGCGACTGCATGGGGTGATCAAGCTGGTACTAACACAACAACTACAACAGCAGAAAATAATGAAAATGAAGACAATACACCCAAGTCATGGAATGATCTAATTGATCCAACATTTAAGGTACAAGCCAATGGTCTTGGAGGTGGAAACTTACATCGTAAAGGTCGAAATTATAAACCTGTAGACGAACAAGTTATCTTGAATCAACGACACAGAATTCCAAATCCACCAAAAAAAAAGGTAAAAAAAAAATTACTTTTGACAGCAATCTTTTTTTTTTTTAAGAAAAAAAAATAATAGTAACGAAGCTAATAATAAAAACATGAAACGATTACTATTATGATAATAGAAAGGTGAATCAAGAACAAAGAGAGGAGGGGGAGGACCACCACTGACAAAGCTGCGTTCAGTATCTAGTCAATCACGTAAGCCTGAACGCACAGCACAACCACCGTTGTCTACGACGAGACGGCCCCCACCTTCTGGAAATAATGCATGGACGAGTGGTTCATTGGTTGATGTTCCCTTTTGGGAACAGCAAGATAATTCAAAAGATAATTACAGTAATAATTCTACTAGTACTACTAATGTAAGTTTTCCCCTTCAACCTTATATAATAGGTTATTATTATTATCTGATAGCATATTGATATACTACTATGATATTATTTTTTAGACTACAATGGGTAGAGAAGGAGGAAAAGTGGCATCTTCTGGCTGGTCCAATTGGGGCGCTCAACAACAACAACAAGAACAACGTTCTAACGTGTCTACTAGTTGGGATACTAATGCATCACAAGCATCAAAGAGTAATAGTGGAACGCAAAGAGCTAGTGTACCTGATAGTTGGGATAATCCAAACTGGAATGCTACATCACAGCAACAAGGGCAGAAACAACAACAACAATGGAGTAGCAGTAATAATAATACTAGTAGTAATAACGGATGGAATCATAAACCTGATGTACCGACAAGTTGGGGTAATGTTGCTACTGAAACACCTAAAGAAGCACCCCGACAACCTCCTTCAACACAACGTAATGGATCGAACGCTGATTCTAATTCATCACTTCCAGCTCGTCCAGCATTGATGCGACCTCCACCTGGTTTATTCAAAAATGCTATAGCAAATATTAGCGAAAAATCTCGTCCACCTGGGTTATCGCCTATTCCATTGCATCATCGTTCTACTAATCTTTCTCAACCACATCAACAACAACAGCAACAACATATTATGCCTCAACAGCAACAACCATCACAAGTATATTCACCTCAGCCTCAACAGCCTCAACAAATTCTTCCCTCGCAGCAATATCAAGAAGAACATCAACGTTCAGCAACTACTCCTGATAGTACTATGGCAACGTCATCGCCATCGTCATTACAATCGCCAACAGAACCTCGACAATCGACAAAACCAACTACTTCTGGGAAGAAGAATCCTGTGGTGATTACAATTAATATTGAACTTGAAACAGGCAAGAAAATACCAGTGTCTTTACGGATGCATGATGATCCACATGTTTTAGCACAACAATTTAGTTTTGCAAATAACATTCATGATATAAACGTAACCAATGCTTTGAAAGACTTATTCAGCAAACAGCAAAATTATGCTATCCAAAAACGAAATGTACATAATAATCATCGTCGAAATTAAATTTGATACCTCACTTCTTTTTTCTGTTTTTTTTTTACTATAACAACACCACCAAATTAATAAAGCAAAAAACTTTTTTTTTCATCCCGCATATTATTTATAACATTAAAATGTCGCGTGAATATTTATCAAAATGTTATGGCGATGAAGGATCTCGGTAATCTATACCTTTAAAACTCTTTTCTCTTCAACAATTGGCTTCATTTTTCTTTTGTAATTCAACGCAATATGTAATATGGACTTATAAATATATGTTTGGATATATGTATACATATATACATATGTTTTAGAATTGTACAGTTATTTGATCTTGCTTTCAAATCTGATCGAGATCCATGGGCACCACAATCTATATTAATTACGGGTGCTTCAGGTGTTGGTATGTAAATAATTAAATGTATACAGGGCATACTTTGATTTATGTGCACACTGTAACCATGACAACTCACGTAATGGTTGCTATGGTAGGAAAAAGTACTGTTTTGAATATGTTGGCAACCGAATACCAAACAAAGGTATTATTTTTTTCAGTAACAGCTATATAAAAAAAAAATAGAGTAGGATTACACAAACTTTACTTTTTAATGCATTATAATTAATTGATATTATTAATAGACCTGGCGAGTTTGTTTAGGGGAATTGGCTGCTCAGTATGAGGGAAAGTTAGGTGTAGGATTAGAACGAATAGTATGGAAAGCTATGGATGAAAAATCCAAAAATAGTATCATTATTATAGAAGATATCGATTTATTCTGTCCAAAAAGAGGTGAAGCACAAGATACTGGGTTTTTACAATCATTACATCGAATCATTGATGATTTAGAGAATATTCCTCAAATTATTCTGGTAAAAAATAAAATAGAATAAAAAGGAACAATTAATTCGTTTTAATCAGAGAAAAAAAGGGAATCGGAGAGGGGAAAGAAGGACAAACACCTTTTCTTCTTTTTATTTATTTGAATTTATACATACTTTTTTCTTGGTAGGTAGCGACAAGTCGTGATCCAACGGATATGTCAGTAGATGCACGGAGTTTATTTGAAGATCAAATAACATTACAGATACCCACACCAAATGAACGCTTGACACTTTTACATTACCTTGTACAACCATTGGATTTGGCACCAAATGTTGACTTGGAAATACTTAATGGGCAGGCTCATGCATTTGTTGCTGCTGATATAGCACGATGGTGTCATCTTGCGCTTGAAATCGCAAATTATGGTATGCGTAATAATAATATGTCTCGAAATATATAATAAGAGTAAAAGTTGGAAAAAATAATAATTAACTTTACTTTTTTTGGGGGTGTTTGGTGGTGGATATATATAGACCAAATCAATATGACACACTTTCTTGAAGCCATGAAAAGGATACGTGTTAGTGGAATACAAATGGCAGAAAAACCAGAACCTGTCTTTTGGAATGATATTGGTGGATTGCAAGAAACAAAAGTAAGACTAATAATAATAATAATAACAAAAGAAGAGGATGTTTCGTCATTCATGACTGTGACTCGCTTGACTCATATATAATATATCCGTTCCCGAATATATAGAAAGCATTAGAAGAGTCTGTTCTTTGGGTATATAAACACGGTGATGCATATAAACGATTGGGTGTAAGACCACCGAGAGGAGTTTTACTTTATGGTCCTCCTGGTACTGGTAAAACATTACTTGCAAAAGCCATTGCTACAGAAACTGCTGCCAACTTTTTACCAGTGAGCATACCAGATTTAATTAAAGGTGAAGTAGGTGAATCTGAAAAGGCCATTGCCAATATATTTAAAGTGGCTTCAAGATGTAGTCCATGTGTGATTTTTTTGGATGAATTGGAAGCTATTTTTGGTTCTCGTGAAACAAGTGGTGATGTTGGAAAAAAGGTATGATTAGTGATATATAATCTATTTTTTATTTTTATTTTTGCTTCTTTTTTTGCTATTCAAATTGGGAGTTATCAAAAAAAAAAAAAAGAACGTCAGGTACGCATGTATTAGGCTAATCAAATAAATAAAAAATAATTATGCAGTTAATTTCACAATTTTTGATTGAAATTGATCATGTTGGAAAAGCAAATCAAGGCGTTTTATTACTTGGTGCAACAAATCATCCTGATGCTATTGATCCAGCTATTTTACGACCTGGTATGTAAAAATAAATAAACCATCAAACGAAAAAAGATCAGGATATTTACTACTATATTTTCCGTTGTTATTTTTATAATTATAATTAGGACGATTGGATCGTATGATTCATGTGGGATTTCCTACTACCCAAGAACGCGTGGGCATTTTGGAAGTATTGAAAAGAAAAACTGTGGTCAGTGACAACGTGGATTTGACATGGATCGCTGGGAACACGGAAGGTTACACAGGAGCCGATCTTAAAGCTGTCATGCGTAAAGCAGGTCTTTTGGCTTTGAAACGAAGTTTACTATTACCTTCCAACGAACATGTCATTATTGACCAACAAGATATTCAAAATGCAATTAGTGCCGTATCTCCATCATCGTCGTCATATTCTTCTTAACCTTGACTCACTTTATAAATAAACTTTACCTCATCATTATATATATCACCACTTTCAACATCAGTATCCACAAAAGAGACAATATAATTTTTTTTTTTTTTTTTACAAAAATTTAATTATATTACTAAATTATTGCTATCAGAAACTAATTGTAAAAAAAATATAATAACAATAATATTTTTCTTTTGCCTCTTTCAAGCTTTCTTCAATCCACCTAAAGAAGCCAGAATAAGGCCATTAAAAAGTGGAGCAGGTTTTAATGGACGAGTCAAATATTCTGGATGATATTGACAACCTACAAAAAATGGATGATTATCCAATTCTACAATTTCCATCCGTTTTCCAGATTCATCTTTTCCAACAAATTGTAATCCCTTTCCTTCAAATGTTGCTACCATTTCTGGGTTAATTTCGTACCGATGTCTATGACGTTCTTGAATGGATTCTTTACCACCATGCAGCTTGCGCACAATAGAAGTAGTTTCTGTTCCAGGTTGAAAAAATGTGGATCGAAGACCCAATCGCATGGTACCACCCAAGTGCGTTTTTGAAATTTCTGGCATATAAATAACTACAGGTGTCTTTGTTTTAGGGTTCATTTCCGCCGAATAGGCATCAGGCATATCACAAATATTACGAGCGAATTCAATAATTGCAATATGCATTCCTAGACAAATACCCAAGTAAGGCACGTCATGTCCTCTTGCCCACTTTGCAGCCAACACCATACCCTCAATACCACGAGAGCCGAACCCACCAGGAATCAAAATTCCATCTGCACCACATAAATTTTGCCAAGATTCATGATATTGGATAGGATCTGTCTTGTTCTTTTCAGGTTCCAAATCAGTTGCCTCAATCCATCGAATTTCTAATTTACGACGATATGCCAAGCTAGCATGTTCAAGTGCCTTGTAAACCGAAATATACGAGTCATGTAAATTGGTATATTTACCCACAATAGCAATCGTAACAGTATCAAAAAGTCGATCATAACTTTGAGTCAATTCAAGCCAATTATTCCAAAGTTTTTGACCTTGTAATTGACGATCTTGAGGAATTTGAATTTGATCAAGACTTAGTCGGCGCTTGAAAAATTCAATCATGCCAACATCACGCATCAATACAGGGACATGATAAACGGAAGAAACATCACGAACAGCAAGTACCTGTTCAGGAGCAACATGACAAAACATGGATATCTTGGCACGAACACCTTCATTTAATGGAGCAGATGATCGGCAAGCAATTAAATCAGGTGTGAGACCAGCGCCACGTAGATCTCGTACACTCATTTGAGTAGGTTTGGTTTTTTGTTCACCCACAGAACCTACTACAGGTATCAAGGAAACATGAATTAAACAAAAGTTTTCTTGACCGACACGGAATTGAAATTGACGCATAGCTTCAACAAAGGGAGCAGATTCAATATCACCGACAGTACCACCCAATTCAATGATACAAACGTCAGGTTGTTCTCCTGATTCATCTATAGGCATAGCAGCAACCCGTTCAATCCAGTTTTGAATAGCATCTGTTATATGAGGTACAACTTGAACGGTTTTGCCCAAATAGTCACCACGACGTTCTTTTTCAATGACTTCACTATAAATCTTGCCGGTGGTAATGTTGTTGATACGACTTAACTCTACGTCAAGAAAACGCTCATAGTTTCCCAAATCCAGATCGACTTCACCACCATCATTCAAGACAAAGACTTCACCTTTTTATTTATTTCGTTATATTTCCCAATATATCAGTTAAAAGAGAGTAATGATATAAACATACATAAGCTTCTCTCTCTCTTCCGAACACACACACACACACACACACATAGACACTTTTTATCACTTGAAAAAGAAAATAGACATATATAATATACCATGATCCAAAGGACTCATGAGACCGGCGTCAATGTTGAGGTAAGGATCGATTTTGATTGCAGTAACTCTAAGTCCAAGACTTTTCAACAATGTACCTGTACTTGAAGCAATGACACCTTTACCAATGCCAGAAATAACGCCTCCAGTAACAACAATAAATTTAGTCATTATAAATGTAGATAACAGCCCGCTTCTCAAAAGAAGGGGAAAGAGTCATGAAAAGTCAAACCACAAAGCTATTTATGTTTAAATTCGTCAGCTGTCGCGGTTATTTTTTTTTTTTCGATTTTTCCGTGCTGCGACTTTTTTTTTTCTTCCATGGACCATAAATAATCATGACAACCAAACGCGTCAAACGTGTTTTTTAAAGTTTGCTGCGTGGTTTTCCTTTTAAGGATATATACATATATATATTATTATGAAATATACAACGGTTACAAATATTATGTACAAAAATTATAAATAATACAAAGAAGATTGTAGTTGGTCATTGGTATCATCTTGATCTATATCAGCTTCTCTTTCTCCTTCTTCTTCTTCCTCTTCATCTTCCCAGTCTCCTTCTTCTTCCACAGTGATACCATCAAATTCACCTTCCATAGATACAACATTATAACAATTCTCAATTCTTAGGTAACTAAGGTGAGGTAGCTGTGTAGTTACGCAACGAACACCCACTTCCGTAATTCGGTGACAGTCTGAAACATCCAATGATTCCAATTTTTGGCAATATTTTCCAATTAATACCATGGATCGATCACGTATAGCTGTTGCTCCAATATCTAGTTCACGTATATCTTTAAGTAGTGGTATAAGAATGGACATGGTCGTATCATTCACATGTCGATTACCATTGACTGACAAATAACGTAATTGTTTAAATTCTGTTGCACAAGAATAAAGTATACCAGGAGCGCTATGTATATAATATAGAACAATAAGTGTTTAGTTTATATACATATAAAGATTATCTGCATCATAGCAACAACTATTACTAATAATAATACTTACATATGACATAAACATAAATTCAAGTGTTCGATATTTTTTGCTTTTCGACTTAATAATAAAATATGTGTATCCATTGCTGCATCCCATCGATGGGCTGTGAGGCTTAAATCGATAGTTCGAATGCATTTAGCTGCTTTTTTATTTAAGTTTTGTACAAAGGTTTGAAATCGTTGGATCGTACTAAAACTCGGTGCTTGGTATAAATGAGGTAAGGAAGCATAATAGAAAGCTTTGGAAGCTATATTCACTTGAGCGATTGAAGATTGATCTTTGTCGAGATAGTATAAAATGATTTGTAAAATTTCACTTGGTAACTTGTCCATCGATTGAATATATTTACAAGAGAAGGAGACTAAAAATAGGTAAAAGATAGAAAAAAAAATAACTGTTATTTTATGCGACTTTTTTTTTTTTTACTCGAGTCGGACAAAATGAGTTTATGGCTTAAGAGATATTTTTAAAGAAACTCATATGGATGATATTTGCTGACAGAGTTATTCAAGTATAATAATTAGAGCTATTCTTTCTCTTTTACATTTATTGTTATTATTCAAAGATGAAAAATGTGTTCAGAAAAAGTAATAATAAATGTGCATATTATTGTTCAGATAGAATTTTGAAGGAATGGAGGTTATTCATTAGAAGAAAATCATATTCATAATATAAATCATTGTTCTGAAAAAATAGTAAGTTATTCGATAGAGAAGAAAGGGTTTAAAAGCAACTGAAAACAAAACGAGAATACTATCGAGTTTAGTGTACTTGCTCCAACCCTTAATAACATTTCTCGTATATGCGGTTCCTTTCATAAGTACAAGAATTATCACATTTTACATCCAACACATTTATAACATCAGTTTTTATTTTTATTGAGTGTATTTTTCCCATTCCTCCTTCTTATTTACCAAGACGTATTACACTAATATGTCTTAACTCCTTTTTACTTTTTTCCAGCACCACCCTTCTGTGGGTCCCTGGGTAACTCTGCATTATTTCCGATACAAATGACCCTCACATAGAATCTGTGTCGAATTACTGTTCTACATTTTCTTTATGTCCCATATGTATGTGTCTAAATATAAGCCTTAAATGCTTTACACGAGTATGAATATCAGTGATAACTTGGTGGTTGCTAATTGTTATTCTTCTTTCATAGAATACACTATTGGATATTGCTAATAGCATTTCTTAATATGGAAGCATAATATCTTGAAAAAAAAAATCGCAGCTATCCAGTTAATTGAACTAGCGGAATGAAACCTCTCGAAAATCTTCTTGATACCTATGGAAGCATGATGCCGTCAAGAAAATATCATAGTTACCAGCTACTGTGGAACATGTAAATTTATTTACTTCCAAAATGAATTACGTATATAAATTCTCATGATTTATCGCGTGGTATACAGAATGACAATAAAAAAAATTCAAAGTTATGGACTTCATTCAAAGTTTCACAAAATACATCATTTTTTATCACGCGGATAACCATTTAAAATTTGACAAATTTTGTTACTTTGATATACTTTTACTAGAATTAAGAAATGTTTTAAAGACTTGTTTTTGCTTTTGCTTTTTTTTTTTTTTTTTTTTGGTTGAAACCGAAGGACGGACAACTTTCCTTATACAGATAATTCACTGTTCCGACTCATTCGCTGAAGACCGAGTTTATGATTTTTTTAAGGTTTAAACGCCATGTCTTTTCCCAATCAAAAAAAAAAAAAAAAAAAGAGTAAGAGTGGGCTTCAAATAAGTGGCAATGAATGTCAACCAATAATATAAATGATTGTTAATTCCGTCTGATACGTATCTTTTTATATAAAAATCTGGGATAAGTAGCACTGAGCATGTAATCATTTTTCTGTAATCTTTTCCTTTTTTCTTATATATTATTATATAGTAATTTGATAACGATAGTTAATGATAAGTAAAAGAAAAAAGCGATAGCAGTACGTAATCCATAATAATTCTGATAAACATTACTCGATCATATTCACGCATTTCAAAATTCCGAAATTTCACACAGTTTTATATTTATTTGTATGGTGTGTGAATGAGAAACGGTACGATGATGTATACAGCCATCATCTGATTAAAAGTAAAGAAGGCATACACATTTTCCCATAAAGCATAAACTTGCCAATTCACATAATATTTCAAAGTAATTATGATTATGATTACTTTTAAGATTTCAAGACTTTATCGAATTCCCAAGCATTCAAATTTTGCTTAAAATCTGACATTTATGATAATCTTTTAGTTGATTTTATATTTTCATCCGCGCATACACACACACACACACACACACTACATATGTACATAACATAACATTATAACAAAACAAAAGTTTTTTTTTTTTTTTTTTTTTTTTTTTTTTTTTTTTTTTTTTTTTTTTTTTTTTTGGATTATAAATTATGTCACACACTAAATATATAGAATATAAGAACTTTTTTGAAATTTGAAATTTATCGTGAGAAGTCGTAATTTGAACTGCGCTTCGAGATAATCTCAGGATATTGATATCAATTCCCTATTTTCACTCTTTGTCAAAATCTATTTGTCCTTGTGCTTTTTCTTCTCATCTATACATTCCACCATATATGGTTAACCATCTGTTTTTTTTTTTTTTTTACTTAACGTAATTATTCTTATTTTTCTATCAAAAAGAGAAAGATGACCCGTTTAAATGTGGGGACGTTTTCAAATGACATATTGGGAATAAAAAAAAAAGAAATAGGACATTCAACCTTCAATCATTATTTACGCTTTTACTACATAGTATCAAATAGAGATATAGATCTTTATATTATTGAGCCCTGTCTAACTGAGCGGAATCATTTTTCTTTTCTAAATTATATATAAATATCAACATTCTTTTCTTTTTCAATAATTCATTATTTTTCTCACATTTCCTTACTACTACTCTACTACTACTATTTTAACCTAATTTATAATTATCACTTTATGCTGGACATTACTTCAGATACAAAACATGAGAAAGGGGCTAGTATATTCAGTAACGTCTCATCCAATCAACAAGGTATAAACCATTACTTAAATAATAACTAAAAGATATATATATATATATATATATGCATGTAAAAAAAAGAAGATTTTTTTCTAGTATGTTTAGTAATTTTAGTGAGTCATTTCTTCATCTAAAAAAAACAAATAGACTACGAGTATGGCAAAAGTGGTTACGACGACATAGATCGATCAAAGGGGGGTAGTTCATTATATGCATATTTCAATCTAACATGTATGACTTTGGGAACAGGCATGTTGGGTCTTCCAGCGGTAAATTCAATTTTCTTTTTTTTCTCGTTCTCTCGTTGTTGTTAATAGATATATATATCTCATTATTGCATTATATTATGTATATAACACACTAACAATACTAATTATAATAACGATATCTTCATTTATTTTATGTCGACTTTCAATATTATGTAGGCTGTCAAAGATGGTGGTTGGGGTGCGTTGGCTTTGATTATTGGAGCATACTTTATGTCTTGTGTAATTATTAATTTTTCTATAATTTAATCAACTCTCAAACCCCCCTCTGTTATTCATTGTTTTATTTGAAAAAAAAATTCATATTACAGTACTCTGGTGTCGTTTTACAAAAAGCAATGTATAAGGGTAAAGGCAATCGATTATCATCTTACAAAGAGCTCGGTGATGAAGCATTTGGAACGTTCGGTGGATGGGTCAGTTTCTTTTGTCTCTCTTGGATGCTTATTGGTACCCCAATTCTTTATCTGGTACTTGCTGCTGCAAACATGAACCAACTCTGTGCTGGCACAGCAGGTGAAATTGGTGTTTTTAAATGGACAATTATTTGGTCCGTTATTGTAGGTATACCCTATATCTTTGTCAAATCAATGAAAGAAATTGCATTATCTAGTGCACTTGGTGCTTTAACAATGATTGTCACGGTATGTCGTTATTACTATTAAATATTATAAATGATAAGGCTTATTGGTCGTAGATATGTAAAATCATTACAATATATTAGTAGTTTTTAGATGCCCGTATTATATTTTAATTAATACAAAATATTTACATTGTAGATTCTTATTACAATTGTGCTTGCTGGTATTGATGCTCCCAACAAACTTGAAAATGTTCACCACGATAATGTCATTTGGGAAGGATTCCCTACAGCCTTATCCACAATTTCTTATGCTGCTGGTTCAAACTTGATCTACATCAATGTTGAAGCCTCCATGAAAACTCCCAAACATTGGCCCCGTGTCGTCTTTGGTACCTTGACCACTTGTCAAATTATTTATCTTGCACTCTGTATCTCTTGTTACTATATCTATGGTGCTGATATTCTTAGTCCAGTTTACAACAGTACCCCTTCAGGTATAGCCAGAATGATTGCTATTATTATGGTAACTCTTCATGTTGTCACTGCATGCCCCTTGTTGCTTGTCTCATTCGCTTTAGACTGTGAAAACCTGATGAATATTACCGTTGAGCGTTATGGTGGCAGCAAGAAAAAAGAACTTTTAGTACGTGCTTGTTTCCGAACGGGTATTATGATTTTTGTTGCTGTTGTCGGTATCTTGATTCCGTTCTTTGATGTCCTCATGTCTTTATTGGGTGCACTTTCTAACAGTGCACTTGTTTTCATTCTTCCAGTCGCATTCTATTGGAAACTCGATGGTTTCCGAAACAAAAAGATTTATGAATTGGCATTTGGTGCTTTAACACTTCTCTATGGACTTGTTGCACTTGTTTTCGGTACTTGGTCTGCTGTTGAAGCATTAGTCGATACTTTTGCTAATGGTTATAAGTATCAAATATAATACCATTAAACGCATACACACACACACACACACACACATATATATATATATATATATATATAGTTATTATCACATCTGTTGCTATTCCCACTACGTATATATATGTTGTTATAGAAAAAAAAACATTATTTTTGTATCTCTTCATTTTTTTTTTGTATACCTTCCCCTCCCCCTTTCCTTCGAAACATCTTAAAGCAGCAGCAGTAGTAGTAGTAGTAGTATATGGAGTATTTCTTTCTTTTTTGCAGTACCGTATTTTATAATCTTTTATGTATATATATATTTAAATAATTTTCATTTTATAGTAGTAACCTTGTTCTTTTTTAAGAAACAATATTGAGAATTTTTTTTTTTAAATAACGTTGTATCACAACTAGTACGACTACCCAGAAGTTTACTTTTTTCCCCGGTCACGTGATCCGAAGGTTAAGTTTTCAGAATCCGGAACAATTATGTTCCGGACAAAAAATAGTAACACCGTCCAAAAAAATTGTTATTGTTTTTTTTTTGTTATTTTTATTATCATTAATTTTGATATTACTATTATT